>JANIPN010000007.1:4386032-4409268 GCA_027478595.1 Erythroxylum anguifugum
CGATAAGTTAAATTTTTTTTTCAAACAAGTCTTCTGGTTTTTAAAAGTTTGCGAAATGACCCGGAATTTTCCGGTATGTTGGGTACTTGCCGGTACCCAACGGAAAACCCTGATACTGGCCTGTATTTTTGGCCGATACCGAGGTTAGGATCCAGGTACCGGTCTCCAGTCGGTACGGTACGGATCCCAATACACTGCTTATCATGCCACGATAAAATAATAATACTAATAATAATATTATGGTGTAAAGAAAATAGAGACTTGGCATGGCGGTGCTTTACAATGGAAATGGAGAATCTTTGTGAATGGAGCACTTATCACTTCTAGGATATGCGATCGAATTAAAGGAAAAAGAAGTTTAAGTGATCCACATTTGACTTCCTTACAACAGCACGACAAATTAATTAAAAAAACTAAAACACTTAAAAAGGGAATTTATGATTTATTTATTTTTTATTATTACCCAAATTAAAGAGACATTGTCTGTTTGCAACTGCCAACGATTGAAGATGAAAGTTGGCCAACTGTCAAAGGAAAGGACAAGTATTAGTTGCATCAGAATAGGATTTCCATTACTTATTAAAATCCCGTGCTGTGTGGTTCTATTACTTCAGTTTAGGTGTTAAAGGTTTTAAACTGCAAATATACATTCAAAAGCTTTCGTTAAATATGATTAATTCATTTTATTAAATAAAAAGTCAAGTGCAAAAGGCTCTACGTTTAGCGAGAGTCTAGGGAGGGTCACCGATATACGCAACCTCCTCCTTATATTTTTATAAAAAGATTGTTTCCGTGATTCGAACTTGTAGTTTTCTGGTCACAAATAAACAACTTTTTGAAGCTAAGTTTGTTCGTGCTACAAATAGTTTATGAGCACAATATTTCATAGTGGTTAGTAGCTTTGTTTCTACATATTTTGATAAATGGAATGGCAAGTTATGACAATTTTGTGATTACTCATCGTTTTGACACGCATAGAAATCCTTGCAATGCCACGATAATTTATTATCCCATTTTGACTAATGATATCCAAAGTTTCTAAACAACTATTTAATGATAGAAGTATTGAATAGGTCCAAACGAAGTAGCTAGCTAGCATGTTATTGCTTTGATTTGGCATAATTAAAAGGATAATTAAGATAGTGATTAGTGCCTTTTAATGACTTTCTTTTTTCAAAATTTTTGTATTAAAGAAAAAGGTGGTTCTTGTATGTCGGTATTATGAGAAGGGACCAGACAATGCAAAAAGAGAAGAGAGATAGGATATGGTTATTTATGCTTAAGCATGTGAATCAGAGGCGTATACCACGTCAATCCCATGTGGGCACAAATAGATTTTGGCCAAATTCTCAAAACAAACCAAATTTTCGATAAACAAAATATTAACTCAATCCAAGAAATTGGGACACGAGTAAGGCATTAGGGGTTCGATCCTTGACTTTAAGTATAGAGCAGCCTTAAATCTTTGAGCTAGTTGTCTCATTCCGTGAGGTGCTTACAAATTAACGAGAAGATTAGTCAATAAATTCGCCGGTAGATACTTTGGTCTAGATCCAAAAAAAAAGAAATACTAAGAGCGAGCCCGAACTTGGTTTTCAAGCATTTTGGACTTTTCAGTTTCATGTTTGACAAATTCCTTTTCAGGAAAATGGAAATTGCGTATTGAACGAGAGAAATATACGCCATGCACGAAGGATAAAAGGGTTAGATTGAATATACACATCGTTAAAGACAAATGGTACTCTTGAGAAATATAATTCACATGTACGAAAACAAATAAAACCTAACTTGCCTTTCATGGAGTAGTCGACAACTCCTTTTTGGACGACTTGGACACGTTCTCTCCACTCAGGTTTTCCATCGTTGCTGGTGACTTTGGCTTATATGTGTATATATAGACTGCAATTAAGTTGCAAGTTCGTTGCCATATTCACCAGCTAGCTAAGTTCTTAATATTGTTCTTCTCGATTAGCTTCTACATAAGTATATGTAAATGGCTATAAAGGCATTATTGCTCGTCTTCATTGTTGTCTCTGCAAATACTGTTGTGAGTTCACAGGCAAGAATTCTCCACGTCCAGGGTGATGAGCTGCAATGGAGACAGATGAATTTCCATGCTACCCATGTTCTTGTGCATGAATTAAAGTTGGATATGGAGAAACAAAGGTCGTATGGGACCAATGTGGATGTGGATAGGGTCTCACCAGGAGGACCGGATCCTCATCACCATCCTTAACAAATCATCAATGTCCGCATCACAGACATTCCCCACCCATCTAATTTATTTTCATTGAGAATAATGCTTTTGTAATCTAATTTACCATGAAAAGCTATGGAAATGGCGTTGGGAAAGAGTAAGCGTTTTTCTCCCCTGTTGGTCTTAAGAGTCAAAGCCTCGCAAGTTGAAAAAACAAATTATTGAATTCGAAACAAGCAGAAGTTATCATTTTCATGCGTAATTTGCACTCACTTTATGTTGACAATCTACCAGTAGTTTTTCTAAAACTTAAATGAATTATAATAATAGTAAGCTGAAATTTAAAAAATAAGCCCATACAATTCAGTTAGACAAGATTCAATTATAGAAAAATGTAATTCGACCAATTATAATTATAGCAAGAAGTAACAATGTCCAGACAAAAGAGCTGCCCTGCTCTTCAACCCCAATCTTTTAGTTTCTTATTTTCTGTACAGTATAAAGGAAAGTTTCAGCTGAGTTTAATTTGCAGACTTGCTTTTTATTGGCCTTAGTAGTCATAATCACCTTTTCTAATCCAATGAATTGTCTTTACTACCAGTTCATACTTTCTAATCCTTGCCTACGATGCAGCCTATGATTCCTTTCTCTCCACAATGCATAAATGCATAAGATGAATGTAGTTTTGAAAATGCTTGAGTCCTTTCCTATCCATTTGATTTGGTTGCCAGCCCATTCCATAATCATATGCAATTATCTAGCATGGGATAGTTAACTTTTAACAATTGTTGTACCTTAGACCAGAGTGCTTGAAAGAAGGGGCACTGGAATAACAGATGGGAGCTACACTCAGGCAAGCTTTGACAAAGCAAGCACACCTTATCTGAAGAACTAAAGCATATATCTTTAATCCTTAATCTTTGTCTGACTATTAACCAAATGATGAAGGATGTGTTAAGAACTAAGGACTTATTCGATACCAATTTAAACTATTATACTTTTTGATAACGAGTCATTAACATTTCCAAACAAGATTTGTTAGTGAATTTGAGTGATTTATCCCATAATTAGATCACACAATTAGATTCATTTGGCTTAGCTTATTGATAAGCGCTTAATTGTTTATATTTTTAAGTTTATATTTAGTGCATTTCACCCTTTTCTTTGAGGTTTTTTTTGTACTTAATTCGTACATAATTCATTTATTGGTCATAATTCACTTATTTAAAGTAAAAGGAATGAGTTTAGACAAGTTTGGAGTGATTTGGTGTTACTTTGATGAAGTCGTGAAGCTACAAGAAAAGTATATGGCATAAACACGCCCATGTACTTGCCATTGTATGTTTCACATAAGACAAGTTATTTTAAAGTCTCGGAGAGTTATATGGCTATGAACACGCCTTTGTTTAAGAAGTATATGTTCGTGTACTTACCTATGTACTTAAACATGATCATGTTTCATGCAAGATAAATTATTTTAAAGTTTCAAAGAGTTATACGAGCATAAACATGTTTGTTTACTTGCCTATGTTCATGTTTTAACCGTGTGTTTGCCCTAAACTCAAGTATCTCATGAGTTTTAAAAGTATATGGCCATGAACAAGCCCATGTACATGCCTGTGTACAACCCAAAAGCTAAATTTTCAAACTATAAAAGGTAAAGTAGAAAGGAAGCCTGGGAGACGTAAATAGAAGAACTAAAATGGAAGAAAGAACGAAGAGAAAGCAAGAAAACTTATTTGGAGTTAATTTCCAATAAGTTAAAGTGGATTTCATGAAGATTAAAAGGGATTCGATCATGTTTCTTTTAATTTTTTTTAGTTTTGATGTTATGTTTGATATGATTAGGAACTAAATTGGAATGCCCCATATTAGGGTTAGAATATTGAGGAATTTCAATGCATAGTATGCTTTGCATAATTGAGTCTTTGCTTATTTATGCATATGCATTTTTAGACTCATACAAATTATTGTACATGTAGTCATGACATTCCGGGTGTAATTGGTTTTAGAATTTTGATTAAGATGAGAATTTTGGTTTATTAGTGATGGAAATTTATTTGGAAATTATTAGTAATATTTCATAAATTTTTGGGAATTTTATGAATTTTCTGGGAATTTTGGGATATTCAAAAAAATAGACAAATAGCTTAATGACATGTAGCACTCCTTGTGGATGACAAATGGCTCACATGCAATGGGGCCATGTGTCAAGCTATTAATTAAACACGCAAGCATGTGTCATGAAAAGCAAATTACTGTAGCTCTTTGTTGTTCTCCAACTTTTGCTTGGTTTTGTATTCTACACCGAAACTCTGTTCTTCACTGTCAAAGTTGGGATTTTTCTGATGAAGCAAGTAAGTTGTGTTATAGTTTATGGATGTTTTGCAAATGTATTTGATGTTGTTGAAGTACTGGAAACGAATACATGCATGAAAAGTTTAACAGTGGAGTTTCGGAGTATGAATAAGCTAAATGAGGAATTTAATTTGTTACTAAATTAAGATAGCAACAACTGTATCTGGAAGTGCTAAACACATCTAAGTTTAATTTGTGTTGGGAAATTGAAAGTGCAGAAGTTAAAAACACAGTAGTAAGAATGGAAATACACAGTAGTGAGAGAAAGTGAATGGGTAGTTTCGAATTTTCGATGTGTTTATTGAATATGGACTTTTAGTTATTTTGGAGTAAGGTGAGTTGGAATGGAGTGATATATAGTGAGAATAAGTTAGAAATAATGTAAATGAAGAGTTAGGATTGATGAAGATGGAAGAAGGAAAGTGCAGAAAAGTTTGAAATGGTGTGAGTGAGAATCAGATTTTGATGTTGGTGTCGAATCTCGGATTTTTGATGTATTTTAAGTTGTGAAGTTGAAATGGAAGTAGAGAAATTGGTTTAAATGATATATGTGTCCATTGAATAATATTGAAGTGAAAAAATATGGGAAAAGAATGAAAAGAGAAGAAGAGAATCAGGTGCGTTGAAGAAGATGGTGCACGATGGTGACTTTTTTGAAAAAGTTGGAAGTTCCCCGTCGTGCATGGTTAAGTTGGAAAGTTCACCCTTGTGCATATGCACGACGATGACTTTGCGTGAAATATTTGAAAGTCACCCTCATGCTTATGTATGACGGTGACTTTGCATGGGTGAGTTAAAAGTCACCCTCGTGCTTAAGCACGACGGTGATTTTGCCCTTAGTGACTCACCCTGAACACCTTTACTTATTTTGGCCATAAGTTTGTCATCTAACCTCCAAATGACTTGATTCTTAAACCAATAGATTTATAAGACATTGATCTATATCTCCACCAAAAATCATAGCTTCTAAAATGGATTGGTTGATGAATTTAAGATAGAAATGTGTCTGTACTGATGTATGATAACTTGGAATATTTTACTAAACATACCTTGGTATTTTTCTTATATCTTGTCCTGTAGAGCTAAGAATGGGATGATTCTTACTTTGAATTAAATTAGAGACATGAGGCTAAAAATTTTATAAGAGATTAAATTCTAATTCTGCGTCTAAGAATTTCAGAATTTGATTGGAAATTGAGATAAGAATTCTACTAAAGTTTAGGAACAGTCTACAATCTTTTGAGTATAACTTTCAGTATGCTAAAACAAATTAGATGAACTTAGTATCATTGGAAACCTAAGACAAAGAGGGAAAACTTTCTAGAAGGAAGTATTACCTAATTCCTCAACTTCCTAATGAGAATAATTGAGCAAAGTGGACTCGAAAGTTGATTTTGAAATAAATCTAGATTGAGGAATTGAGTATGGTTTCACATGATCGATAATGTGACAAGATTTAGGATAAGAAACTCGAAATTTGTCATGAAAATGCATCATACATATTCAGTATAGATGAATGTGCATAAATGATTTCATAATTGTGCACAATAGTGATATATGTTTGTATTAAATGTTTTAGAGGAACCCTTAGAGCGACCGATTTCAGATATTGTCAGGACTTCGAGGCAATAAAGCTACAGGTATCTTTTGTAAATAATTTAGACGGTAACTTTTGTAAGTAATTTAGAGGCTCAATTTTGATAGTTTTGCTTTGACTGTTTTGTTTGCTATTGATTTGGATCATTGAATGATTTGCGAAGCTGTAAATATGTGATATGCTTGAATGATTTGCAAAGCTGTAAATATGTTAATTGAATTTCAGACATTTTTTTTATTCTGTTAAGTCCTAGTTGTAGGTAAATAGGCATCCCTAGAAAGGTCTGCAGCTGCTTCTGTGACACTTCGATGTCTTTTGTTATTGACACTTCGGTCTCTTCAGTGACACTTCGGTATCAAGACTTCGGTTTCTTCTATATAAGTCTTGTTACCCACTTCTGTAATTGGATTTAGTAGTCATCTGATTTTGTAATCTGATATCTATTTGTTTTGATATAAACTAAATTATGTTCTGATTCTGAAGGTTTATACCTCTTGTGTTATGCAGTTCTGATAATCATAATATCTGTTTTGAAATGTATTATGTCCGATTTATTGTTAAAGAAATCTTTTGAAATAGCTTAGTTATTACTCACTAAACTATACGCTTAGAACGGTAGATTTGCCCCGTGTAGGTTCAGAGAGAAAGACTTAAGAATTGGGACAAGTCATCCGCAATGGCCATTGGAGTCTGAGTTTTGTGTTGCTCAAAATGTATTTTTGAGTTTGTTTTGGGCTTGTATATGACTTTGGATTTTTTTTTTTTACGGATTGTAATAACCTTAATTAAGGTTGGCTTCTGACATTATGATATGTAATCTATGTTGGTTGAGATTCTGGAAATGCGTATATAAAGTGGTTCATATGTCTGGAATTGTTTATTTTGAATGTTATGCTTCTGCAAAATATTTTGTACTCAGTATGTTATGTTTTATCTTATGTGGCGCTCGCACTATCCTCCCAGGGGTATAAGGGCTTCATATAAATCCTTTATAGTACCTGGATAAACTGAACTCTAGGATGGACTTTGTAATGATTTTATTTTATTATTTAGTTTTATTGAGATTTAATTATGCATTATTTATTATTCTTGAATTAATATTATTGGGATGTTAATTCATGCTTGACGTCATACAATTGAAATTAAGAAATTCTTTGTATAAATTGATTTACCATAATTAAAAGAATTTTCTTAAAAACCTAGAGATAGGTTGATATAACTCTTCTAAATTAAAGTCAAACATAATAGAGAAATTTATAGATCAATTAATGCAATTCTAGGATTTTTAATTAGAAAAAGAATTTGATTAATTAACCTAGGATTAGTAGTTAATAGGCTTTAGAAAGATATTAGCATAATTGAGAAATTTTCACAGTCTAATGAACTTTATTTTAAATTGATGTATGAAGTTTTAATTGCATGAGAAGTTATATAAGGGACTCAAAATCTGAGGACCATTACCGTCAATGCTTGTTTCCGAGTTTAATCTTCACTCTAGTTAATCAGTTGTGTTGATTTTTCTTTGTTTATTTGTTTTACTTTTAAATTTGATAATTTTTCATCACCATAATTTTCTAGAATAGATAATAGAAATACAGTTAGCACTAGTGATTTTAGCTCTTGTAGAATTGATCCATACTCATCAGTGCTAGCTATAGCTGCATTGTGTGCTTGTAGTATAAAACAAATAAATCAAGTTTTTGATGTTATTTATAGGGATTATACTATTAGGAAAACCTTATTTTTATTATCTAGTCATTTTTTTCTTCTAAGTAGTTTTGGTATCTTGTATATTTATTTATTTATCCTTAAAGCTCTTTTTCAAGATCCTATGTCCATGGATTATTTTTAAGATTCGAGTATTCATTATTATAGCTACCAGATATAATGAAAGGATGGAAAAGATAGTATTCTCTTAGGACATTATAGTATGCAATCGCTTATGGCAACATTGGATTGTAACATGTATTTACAATCGAAATTCATGATATGTTGTGACATTTGGGGTGGTGGCCGCCCTAATCATAAATTTTAATCACATGTAAGAACATCTAATTTGCATAAAGAATTGGCTTTAAAATCCCTTATAGTGATACTTACCATTTTGGGTGGAGCAACTATCCCAATTTTATACAAAATGATCAAGTTTCACATAGATTTCTACAACAATTGTAAGAGGAGGATCAACATCTTAAGAAGCTCCTTATGAAAGCAATCACTAACTGGGGCTATCCTTTATGAAACTAAAGAGCTATTTACCTCTTTTTATAATATAAGACTTTTAATTGGACAGCTTGTCGAGCTTGTTTTCTAAGAGCAACCAGGTAGTTTATTTGAATACACTAAGACAAATTTAAGAGAACAAGCGAATATGCAAACCTTTTAGAGTGGAGAATATTTACAAGTTGAAGTAAGGAGGAAGTTGTTGTGTAAGAAGAAAAGGAGGAGAAAGAGGAAGAAAAAAAGAAGCCAAATAAGGAAGTCGTTGAGGAATTATCATAGTCATTTTAAGTATGAAGGGCTCCTACTTCCCATAAAACAAATTTCATAATCAATTGATGATTTAGGGGTTTTTATTATCCCTTATTATATTAATAGTTTGCTACTAAAAACAACATTAACAGATTTATTTAATACCATATGTCCTTATTATTACATTACAACATGTGGCCTATTTGTAAGTTAATGAACACTTATTTGGGAAGACAAGAAGAAGCAAGCCACTGATTATAAATTCAAGTTGAGTAAATTGCTTCCATAGAAATCTTGCTAAAAGAATCGTAAAGAAGTGATAGTTGGGAGGTGATCCAAATATTAGTTGTCTTTTCTTTTTTTATGTAGTTTGTAGGATTTTCATTAGTAGTTTTGTTGTTTTTGTAGTTTTAGTCTTATGCTTCTAATTTTTTAAGTTGAGATTTGACAGAATTCTGCAGGCTATAAAGGCAACATCACCCTTATGTGTTAGAGTAGAGAAGATTTTACTAACACTATATGCATGTTAATGATATTGGACAAAGATGGAAATCTTTTACCATTAGGAAAATACCAGTTATCCTTATGTCCTCTCATTTTTTATATATGTTTTTATTGTTCTTGCATATTTTGTACATTAGGGACAATGTACAACTTAATTAGGAAAGAGACTTAACAATCAAACTTGTCAATTTTGTTATAATTAGCTTAATAATAAATAATTAAAAAAATTGAAAGAATATTGATTAAGAAGATTCATCAGTTTGGTTATGATTTGATTTAATTTGTTTAGGCAAATAGTTTTGAGTTTTGATGACTAAGTTGATTTCAATTTAGTTCGTTAATTTTGAAAATAGATACTTGATTTGTATTATGATACTTTATGTATAATTTGTTCATGCATTAAGCTAAATATGAATTTTTTTATGTTTTCATTATCCCATATAAAAAATAAAAAAGGAAAGGAAAGGAAAGGAAAAATAGTAGTATGTGACCAAACAAGCATAAATAATTTCACTCTGATGGCTTTGTAATAATAAAAAAGACCAAAGTTAAGCAGTAGTGCTAGCAGCCATTCGAGATAGTGACCTAGTTGAGTAACCGAGGGTATTAATGACAAAGTGATTACTCTCGTGTCAAAATATTAGGTGACTTTTCAAACAAACTTCTAAATGATCTTATGTTGTTTAAATTTAATGTTTTTTAAGGGTATGAAAATATTTAAAGGTTCTAGCATCTTTTTCTCATGTATGTTCGCTTCATACATTAATTGGAATAGTGGGAATTGAGTTAAAATTTAAAGAATTGTAGATTAATTTATAATCTAGTGTAAGTAACTAAGTACTTAATATTCCAATAAAATTTGCAATTGAATGAATAATAGAGAATGTTTTCCCAAAGTTGTTTCTTATTAAATTGACAGTAATAAAATTGATTTGCTTGAGGATAAGTAAACATCTAAAAGTGGGGGAGTTTAATAAGTGTTTAATTGTTCATATTTTTAAGTTTATATTTAATGCATTTTGTTTGTTTATTTAAGTTTATTTATTGATTTTAGTACTTAATTCATTCATCTTTCATTTTTAGGTTGTAATTCACTTATTTGAAGGGAAAAGAATGAATTCAGACAAGTTTGGGGTGATTTCGAGTTTTTTTGATAAAGTTAAGAAAAGTAAATAGTTATGTACTTACCCGTATGTAGTTATGTTTCACGCAAAACAAATAATTTTCAAGCTTTAAAGAGTTACAAAGCTATGAACATGCCTATGTTTATGAAGTACACATCCTGTGTACTTGCTAATGTAATTAAATATAATCATGTTTCACGTAAAAACAAGTTGTTTTAAAGTTTTAGAGAGTTAGAAAAGCATGAGAATGCATGTGTTGGAGATGAACACACTAATGTACTTACCTGTACTCACATTTTGAGCCCGTATTTTTTCTGGATTGTAGGATCTTGTTATTTTTAAAGTGCACAGGCATGAACACACTTGTATACATGTACCACTCAAAAACCTAATTTTTAAACTATCAAAGGAAAATTCAAAAGGGAAAGCAGAAAGGAAGTTCGGGAGGCACTAATAAAAGACCTAGAACTGTAGGGAGAACAAAAGCAAGGAAAAAGGCTTATTTGGAGTGAATTGCATCAATTTAAAGTTGATTTCATGAAGATTAAAAGGGACTCCATCATATTTCTTTTAGTTTTCTATTTTTCTTTTAACATTGATGTTATGTTTCATATGATTAGGAACTAAATCCCTTATGATATCAGGATAAGATGGACCTTATAGTAATGTTAGTTTATTTTAATTTATTCTTAGTTTCATTGAGATTTAATTATGTATTATTTATTATTCTTGATTAATATTACAGATATGTTGATTCAAGTTTCATTTCATGCAATTAAGATTGAGAAATCATTTGTATGGATTGATTTATCATAATTAAAAGGAGTTGCATGCAAACTTGGAGATAAGTCGTTATAAATCTTTCAAATTAGGGTTAATTCTAGGGTTTTAATTAAAAATATATTTCAATTAATCAACCTATGATTAGTTATTAATAGTCTTAAGAAAGATATTAGCATAATTAAAGAATTTTCACTGCTTAATAAACTTTAGTTTAAAATTAATGTGTGAAGTTTTAATTGTACAAGAAGTAAGGAGACTCAAAATCTAAGTACCATTGTCTTCATTGATTGTTTCTGGGTTTAATATTTATTCTAGTTGATCAATTATATTGATTTATTCTTAGTTTATCGTTCTACTTTTGAATTTGGTCAAATATCTATTACCATGATTGTTAGACTAGATAATAGAAAGATTGTTAATACTAGTAATTCTACTCCTCGAAGGATCCAGCCATACTCATAGTGCTAGCTAGAGCTATACCGTGTGTTTGTGGTATAAAATGAATCAATCACTTATAATTAGGAAGATATGCCTCAATGATAGATAATCCCCTTAAGCTGCATCTACAATCTTCACCACTTATTAGTAAGGGTTTTGAAGCCTAAAAGCATTCAAGTCTAATCTAAGGTGAAGGGTATCAAAACAAAACTAAGTATCCTTACCATCACATATCAAGCTTTTGAAGGAAGAGATAATTTGATCGCTCAACCTAAGCATTTTGATTAGGGGCTATAAATGCTCCTTACTTTCTTTTAAATTCTAAAAGCTTGCATCATATAGGTAGTATACATGTGTCCACTTGACCCATATTCCCTCCTTGTAATTGAATAGCTTTATATTCTTTTTTGCATGTAGCATTTGTTTCATTACTTTGATAAAGACCAATCCGAGTCCCCCTTCCTACTTGAGATAACCAAAAAATGACCACTTGACCTTAAATCCCTTAGGTCTTGTTTGGTAACTAGTAACAAAAGGGTGAAAATGGGAATGCAAGCTTATTATTCCCTAACTTTTAGATGTTTGATTATTGATAATAGATAAGAAAATGAATGACAAAAATGGAATTAACCCTAAAAAAATCCTGGGCTTTTATTCCTAGGGGGAGTATGAGTATAAGTTGGAATAAAAAATTGGAAACAAGAGATAAAAGATATTATTAGAATATTATTAAGTTATTATTAAGATATTGATTCTTATCAAAATATTATCATCAAAATCACATATTACAATCATTTATATTAATTTCTTTAATAATTATTTTATTTTGTTTCATTGATACTTTTATTCTTATTATAAAATTATTCGTAATTATTTAAAAATTAATAATTTTATAAATCACAAAAAAATTTATTAGTTATTTATAAAATATAAAATATTTTAATTACTTAGGTACAAAATAAATTATATAATAACTAAATATGAGTAAAAAAATTATCATTATCATTTTTAATATTTAATACCAGATATTAACATAACTATTAACTTTGTTTAATACTATATCAAATATGTATAATCAGTAATTTCATTCCTATTTCAATTCTCACTTTCCATTCTCATTCCTATCTTTTTATTCCAATCCCTTCATTTCTTGTTACCAAACAAGACCTTAAAGTTATTTACATCTCTTGTTCGCAAGTAATTTTCATCAGTTTCTCCTTCTTTGTTTATTAGTCTTTTAAGGAGAATCAAGTGAGAACTCCAATAGATATGGATGTTCAAAAGGACTAAGGCAACAATTTGGAGCCTTCTTGCATGTAAGAAGAATTAATTATACCACGAAGCAACTCTATTTCTTATAGCTTCCAAAAGGTGAAGGCAATCTGCATACACAAGTTTCTTAGTTGATATAGGGAGTCTTAGATATCTAAATAGGGTATTTTGAATCTTGAGACCTAAAATGGAGCCTAAAATAGAAGCATTTACCCACATATTGAAGTATATAATATACTCTTATTTGTATTAATTCTCAACCCATACATATTGGAGAAAGGGATAAAAGAATCCACCAATAGTTAAAGTAAGCTAAGATTAACTCACATAATAGCAATAAGTCATTAGTAAATGCCAAATTGAAAATTTTGAAATGTTGGCATTTAAATGAAACTTGAATGAATCAAATCTCTATATTGTGCGTTATTACCCTGGTAAAGACTTTAATGGCTATGGTGAACAGATAGGGAGACAAGGGATTCCCCTACCTTATGCCTTGAATTCCATTAAATAACAAAGTGGATTCACCATTGACTATGAAGCTGAAGATGGTGGTAAATATACAAGCCTAAATTTACGTAATAAGTAACTCATCGAATCCAAATGTATATAAATTGTTAATGATGAACTTTTAATATAATATATCAAATGCTCTGAAGAAATCTACTTCCCTTAAACAACTTCTGATTGAATTTTTAGCATTGTAATCCTTGAATAGCTCCTGAGCAAGGAGAATGTTGTCTCCTATGTTCCTTTCATATATAAAATCACCTTGACAAGAATTAATAAGAGGCTTCTCTGCATCTTTTAATCTCAAGGCCAATAGTTTGAAAATGACCTTGTATGCAATATTACAATAGGAAATTGGACAAAAATATTACAGGGAACTAGGATTCCTCTTTTCAAGGATGAGGCAAATACAAGTTTTATTAATTTCTTTGAGCGTTCTATTACTCTTAAAGAATTCCTAGACTACTTCCACTACTATATCCCCAGTGAATTTTAGAAGAAAAAAAAAAGAGACATTAAAGTCATCAAGTCTTGGTGATTTATTAGGATTCCACCATAACCTAACTAAAGCCTATGAAATTTGGAAAAAGGACACATTGAAGCCATCAGGTCTTGTGATTTATTAGGAGCGAGGCTATAGAGAGTAAATTCAATATCCAAATGTGTAAATGGTCTAGTAAGACGAATCCAGATCCTCTGTCCAATATTACTCTGTCTTATAGAATCTCAGTCATTTATTTTGCGGAACCTATGCAGAACCTACATAAATAAATGACTGAAATTTATTAAACACAATAAGACACCATAATATTGGACAGAGGATCTGGACTCCTAGTAAGAATGTCTAGCATTACCTGATCCAAGCTAGAGCAAATGAAGTTCCTTATTTCCTAAATAGAAGATACACACGGGGAGTATTCTCCAACCAAGGGCTTGAAATGATTAAATGTAATTAATTTGAGCATAAAGTGATCTATGTAAGAATTCCCATTTCCATCACCTCCCATTTCCATCACCTGAAGAATCAATTTATTTCAATCCCTTCCAGCCAAGATAGAATTTTAAAAGAATTTTGTGTTATTGCCACCATCCTTTAGCTAGAGGATCCTAAACTTTTTCTTCAGCAAAGAGTTATGAATACTTAGTACCTAAGAGTAGCTATTTAAGGCTCAAAGGTCTTAACTTCTCATAATCAAATTAGAGGGGTCCTTACAGCATTCATTTTGTATAAACCTGAGTGACTCCTTAAAAGCCTTAACCTGAGCTTTAGTGTATGGGTAAAGGCTCTTATTAAGAGTCTTAATCTCTTCTTTAATAGCTCTTACCTTAGTCAATCATCATGTTGCTTGTTACTCCAAAGTGCAAAGTTTTCCTTATAAAATTGAGATCCACAACTCTATTTTGACTAATAACTAGACCAAGCTTCCCTTTAATGCTCTTTTGAACTACTCTCCTTCCTTCAGCTTTATGCATGTTTAGTACACAATTCATATCTCCTGCCATCAAATAGGAACTCTGAATGCCAATATGAGTATGCTTCAAATGATTCCATAAATGCATTCTCTAGAAAGACAAGTTAGCTGTATAGATAATGGAGACGTACAAAGGGATCAGAGACCAAGTCAAGCATCATGATATATGAATCATTTGATCTTACATAAACAAGTTGTAGATCTAGACAAGTGATGGGTTAAAGGCTACCATAATTCCCCTATTGAAATGGTGATCATGGTGAAAGATGTAGCTTAAATTATTGCCCAAAAAGCTCATATTATCCTTTAGCTTATCTGACTTTATTTTAATTTCCAAAAGTCCTAGAACGATATCTGTTATTTAAGAGGATTGTTAAAGTCCTTTTACATTATAGACTAAGAAGGATATTTAGCTAGTTAATTGGTGATCCCCTAATAGCTGTTTGCTCGTGCTTGATTTTGTTGAGAGTTCCTTCTAGAGGAGGAAGATGAAACCATAGTATAACCTTTTTCATCTAGAATCAAAGCATGAATACCTTGATGAGCAAAGTGAAGTAAAGAAACCACCTGTGTAGTCTTTTCCACCGTGTCATTACCATTTGCATTAAGGTCTTGGGCATGTATACTTTTGGCATTATTCCAGCTCATTTGGTTGCATTAAAATCTTTTGCGAGGAGAGAGTAGTGATCCTTGCCTTTCACAAAGGTAACCTCCAACCTTCTACTTCCTGCAAGTCTTAACTAATGTCGAGCTCTAGCTCTTTTAGGCCATAAGCTTCCTGTTGGAGTCCCTCTTAAAGTCCCATCAGTTCAAAGTATGACCTTGATTTAAGAGTTCTCCTCGTTGGGTTCCAAAGCTTAGTCTAGTTGAAAGGCTTTCATAAGTAGATAAGTACAATCTAGAGTTAATTAGATCTCCATCTTCCGAGAGACTCTTGATAGGGAGAATTTCAGGAAGCTTTGCACTTTTATTCATCCCAATACATACCCTAGTGTATCTAATCCTCTCAAACGTGATTATTTGTTAATCTAGATACAAAAGTCTACCTAAAGAACTAGCTGAATAGCTCAACCCATCAATAAAATATCCCAATGGAATATTATAAATGTGAACCCACAAAAGTACCACCTATATTCTGCTGCTGTCTAATGCCAATCCAGAACATTATTTATGCAAAAGCAAAGGCTTACAGGTCACTTGCCATACACCTGACTCCATAATACTCATTAAGAGATAAAGGAATCACCCGTAATAAGTAACGTTTTCTCCAACCTTAACCTGCTCCATTTGAATGAAGTTCAAAGGTGCATCTAGGAGAATGAAGGTCTTCTATCAGGAAAAAAAAAATCCAACGAGGATCAAGCAGCAGCTCCTGCTTGCAAGATCTCCAAAAATGAAGAAAAAATTCCTTCAAACTTAGAGCTACGTAATATGTGAACTTCTCCCTTCTCTGGTTACTCTTGACCACTTCCCTGATTGTTCTCTAAAATTCCACAAGTACATAAATGGCATAACCATTTCTAATGCCATGGATCATCTATCTTAAAATAAGTGTAATTGCATGCATAGTTTGCATGGGAATAATACAGTAGGTAGGAGACAAATTACATTTATTTGCATAATCTGCAGCGTACTTTTATACTTCCTCTTTATAACCAGAAACGCAACAACTTCACGTTTAAAATGAAATATTCTGCAAAATACATTAGGAAAACAGATGCATAGTTCAAAAGAACATATATCAATATTCTCCTTCTAATGGTTAATTATTATAAATATTCTCCACCATACTCTTGCAAAATCCCCATAAATTTAAGGAGCAGTGGAGGACCAATCAAGTTACCACTTTATTACGCCTTTTGCTAATATCCAAGTAAAGGGAAGGAGAATCAAAAAATCAATTTCATTTCATAGTTTTTCCTCACTATGTATCTAAGGCCTATTTCCGCGATCAGCTTATGCCGATTTATTTTGTGACCTCATGAATAGCTCTTGCCAAGTATCCAACATTGCCTGTAGTCACGCCAGCCATACTGCACTTTCATCAACGAATTAGGAGGTTGAATTTGCAAACAAACGAGCAGCACTTAAAAATTCATGATCAGATTCATACCTTATTCGGCCATTGCGAGTCATATAAATATGAAATTCATTTGTCAATCGATCAACTTGTTCAGGTGTCATCCCACTATAACAGAACATCCCAATCTGTCACAACAACCAGTAACATGATTGTCAAAAATAAAAATCAAGGATGCAAGCAGGAGATCAAACCATAAACAAGCAATACAATTAAATTTTGAGTTTAGCAAGTCTCCACAACCTGATCAGTAATGTGCTTCCAAGATAGGGGTGACCCCAATTTCTCAAGGTTTTCTCGAAGAGCAGTTCGCATCCCAATGATGCGGTCAGCCATTACCTGTTGAATAATATAAAGGCAAATAGCATCATAAATACAAAAAAATTTTAAAGTTCAAAGTTCTCTCAGTTGCCTTGTTTATTTAATTGCATATCTCCTAAACCTGTTCAAGTAGCATATTGCTAGATGAGCAGGGCACTACCACTTCAGACCAATATAGAAGTTAAAGGTTCAAACAGTGAGGTTTTTTGTTTTAGCTTCTTTTTTTCTGCCCAAACCTTTTCAACCCTTCAGCATATGGCTAATGCTGCTATTATGAGTAACAGGATGAAACGTCAGGTCATGGTGAACAGGTAAAAGTTGGTTGTTTTTAATCATCTTCTCCTTGATATTTAGTAGGCATTTTCCAGCAAGTAAAAACAGAGTTAATATTTTCTCGAGGCCTCATTGTAACAATAACTTGGATAGAGTGGAATGCTATGGGAAAGGTATTTCAGTAAATCCCATGTAGGAAAGAAACCTTGTTGACTTTGATGATGAACTCTTTGAAAAAAATGTAACCCATCTGGCATCCATCATAAACTATATCGATAAAAGTGAATAGTTCTTTTGAAGTATTGAGACTCTTGGCAAAGCTGAGTAGCTGCCCAAGGACTCTTAAGTGCAGAAACCTGAAAACTCATCCCTGCTAGAATTTGTTTTAAGATAAAGACCACGACAGTGAAGGGCTGGTAAACGCTAGCTGTGATTCCCCTGGCTTGTTTCTGCTAATTATTTAGTCCCATTTTAGTTTGAGTTCTTCCATGTTGGAACAGTGGGAATTACCAGTACGAAATACTTTTAAATATTTTTCAAGTTTACCATTTGTTCAGAGTTGTAAGAGCAAATATTTTATGAATTTAGAGAACAAAAAAATCCACCCAAGCAACAATATAGCTTATAGTAGTTAGTAGATATAGGCTCCAAGGATCTAAATTTACCTTCACTTCCTTGAGCCACAACTTCTTCAAGTCTGGATCTCCAAGGATAGACGAAACTATGAGTGCACCATGAACAGGTGGATTGCTGTACATAGGTCTTGCAAGCTGCTGCAACTGACTTTTAACAGCTATAGCCTGTTTTTCATCTTCACAAACCACACTGAAACAGGAATAAAATTGAAAGATAAGAGATGGCCTTTGCTTCTAAATCAACGAAAAAATTTCTATGCTTTGGTTCTCATAAGGTTCAGCAAATAGGTATCTTCATTCATATTACCAAAAGGTCAAGAAATAGTGATCACCTTAAGCTTCATGCAGTTAAAAAATTAACAGCATTTTTCATTTTCCTTGTGTATCACCTCACAACTAATAATCAACATCAAACCAACAAATTACACAACTGAAAAACCCTATATCAGCATATCAATTCAGCCTGTGATTGATGCCAGAAAATAGTAGAATCATGACACAATAACACACTGAAACATTCGATTTAAAATCATCAAGGAAATCAATGCCTCTGTTCAGAAGATAAAGTCAGATAGATACCAACAGCTATTCTTATCAAAACATCTAATTAAGTTGATTACTAAGCCAGAGTTGTAGAACATATTGGGTAGGTTACTTGAAAGGAATTATCACCTATGACTGATGAAGCATTTCCAAACTAATGCCATTTGTTTTCCTTAGACTAAGACAAGAGGAAAAAGGTGTCTATCCCTGAGAAATAAAAGAAATGAGGAAAAGGTCCATTTGATGAAAGTTGTATGGATGTGCAATCTACAGTTTTACACAACTTCTTTATGGAAACATACCTCAGGCATCCTACCCTCTGCCCATAGAGGCCCATATTCTTCGCATATGATTGGGCAATGCCGATTTGATGACCATCCTCCAAAAAGATCCTGATAGACTTTGCATCTCTCTCTGGATCACCACTAGCAAAGCCTTGATATGCCATATCAAAAAAGGCAAAGTGACCTTTATCCTGAAAGAAGTATACTGTTACAAGTGAAATTGAAATCAAGGAGGCCTCTTAGACTCTCTAATTATTTATATAAGTATTGGTTGTCAAAAAAAGGAAAAGGTTTTGACCTTGAATTGGTGTGATATCTCTTTCCACTGTTCCTCTGTTGGATCAACTCCAGTAGGATTATGAGCACATGCATGAAGTAGAAAGAATGATCCATTCGGTGCATTCTGCAAGAATGTTTTATTCTTATCGCTCAGGGAAAAAGAGAACGAAAAAGAGAAGGACCATAGCAATAGGACAACAATAAGGAAAGGATTGCACCAAACTACCAGTTACTAGAATGAAGTGACAATTAAAACCTAGAATGAAGACGCATTTGTGAGTTACACACCTTAATGTCATCCATGAGTCCTGCAAAATCTAAACCCCTTGACTCTGGTTTATAGTAGTGGTAAGTTTTTTGAGCAACATGGGCATCCCTCCAAATGTTATGATGGCTGTCAAAACCTCACATTAGGAGTCCAATGGAGCATAAAATATAATAGGAAAAAGCAATTTTCTTACTTCAAAAGGAATCTGATTCCCCCATCAATAATTAGGTCAAAAAAAGATACTATAAAAATCATAAAAAATGAGAAGTAGAAAAATTCTCACTTAGACCATGTTGGGACGGGTATGTAGATTTGTGAATCAGGAAGAAAGCGCTTTTGAAAGTCTGCAAACAGTCGACATGCACCAGTCCCTGAAAGAGCTTGCACTGCTGCTATCTTTTTATCTCTAATAAATTCCGAATTCTCTCCATAGGCCAGCTTTAGTGTTTCTTCCACCATTTTCACACTCCCTCCCATAGGAAGGTACTCCCTGCGCAAAAAAGGTCATACCAAACAATCATGATCAAGACAAGAGTTCTAGAAAACTTGTCCACAAAAGCTGTGATCCCATAAAACAATAAAAGGAAAACCAATATGTGTGAGGCAATGTGGGAATCAGCTCCTTAAATTATAAGGGTGAACCAGCATGTCCGTGGAAAAGAAGTCACACGATGGGAAGTGATCAAGGGAAGAAATCTGCAGTGCATTCCATCCTTGAGATGACAAACTTTGGATTTTACAGGACCAAAACATAGTGATAGTTCAAACACAGGACATAATCAGAGTACAGACTATGGCGGTCATTTGGGGGGAAGAAAAGGAAAAAAAGAGAGAAAACTAAAATCCTCTTTCATTAACATTAAACTCCAGGTTAAATTCTAAGCTCATTGACTAGTTATTGAAACTTCTGTGCATCTTTTACTTTCAACTGTAAAGTTTGTTTTAATGGCATACCCTTAAAAAACAAGACAAAGAAAGCATCCAGCAAAGCATTTTTCACATTCCAATGAAGCTACAATACGTGGGGTTTGATAGAACTAGAACCCCAACACAGTCGAATCAAGGTTTTTAAAAAGAAAAACAATCTTAAATCCAGAAATAGCACTGCAGAATCTGAAGCAAGCTTTTACAACTCTAGCAACTAGACAAAGGCATCATTACTGAATACAAAGGAAAACATAGAGTAAAGCACATATCAAATTGAAATGGAAAGGACTTTTTGTCCCTGAAGGAATTTGATACATAAATTCAGAGAAATTTTTAAACAAAAAACAAACATTACCAACAAAAAAACAGTCCTGACAATCTTAATAACTTTCACTTACATATTTAAATTTCCAGCAATTCTCCGCTCCGCTTCTCTAACGCATTCAAGAACCACTGGCTTCCCATTATCGTCTCGATAAGCTCCCTATGATTATAAATCACCAAATGAAGAAATTCACAAATCGTGAAATTGGGAATCATCTATTTAACTCCTAAGAAGAAAAAAGGAAAAGAAGAAACTTTTCCACATCCCACTTAATGAAACAGTAAGACAGAGACAGAAACCATAAAACACATAGTTGCATAATCCATCTACGACAAGTGCCTTAAAAAGATGAAAACTTTACACAGCCCTACAAAATAAAACGGCAAGAGAAAACGAATAAGGGTTATAACTCACAACTCCAACATTGACTTTGTCAGGGCTAGGATCCGCGAGAAAAGCTTCGGTGACGCCGAGAATTGGATCTTTAGCAGCAGGCTGGATGCTCTTCCACCAAGAAGACATAAATCTCACTCCCGCCACAGCTGAGGCTGTGCGACTGCTGCTCTGCCTCGTCGATCCCAATGCCATCGCCTTGCAAAACGCCATAGCAGAAGATGCTCTAATGGGCACTAGCAAAAATAGGTGTCTGTCTATAAGGTGCCCTGGTGATCACTTGGAATCAGTCTTTTACAAGTGGAAGTGGACCTCAACCGATAAAGACTGTAGTGTCTGTCCGAGACGCTATTTCTTGAAGTGCGAGAGCTTTGCGCTGCGACGCAATGTAAATGGAAAAGCAGAAACGGCGTTTGAGATAGCCCTTGGTTTCGCGGTTTAATTACGAGATTGCCTACGTCATGGCAGTCCAGTTTCTTCCGTTTGATTTGTTCTTGGATCCATGACATCATCGTCAGCACAGCCGTGCGTATGGTATGTATCACATATCAAAACAGAGTAGGGTTGACTGTAGTTATCATGGTAGGCTCCGTCATTATTGCCGTCTTTAAGTGTAAGGAGAAACAAGCCGACTTTTATGCCAAGTGTCCATAGAATAAGTCGACGTACTCAGCTGCGTATGACTTGGTTGGTAATCTAGCAGGATAATTTGGGACAATGACCAAGGTTCGATTTCCGATAACGAAAGTGCATAGACCGCTTTACTAGATGGTCGACCGAGATCAAACCGTGATTTAACTCTTCACAATTTGATCGAGCTCGAGTGTGAGGGTAGCTGGGTCGCTAATTTTACCTTAGTCTGCAAAATGTTATAATGCAAGTAATTACAAAGAAGTAATTTACTAAGACTCATATATTTATGTCTCCTCTAGTTCTTAGTCGATACAGATCTAATCACATTTTCTAGCCTCCAGGTCCCACTTTTTCTAATGGATAACTCCTCCATACTGGTTTTATCAATAATGGCAAACTTTTAGTAAAATGAAACTAGAAAGGGGTTAGTCAATATAAAGTACAAAATATAATCCAATATAAGAATTGTGAAATAAAATTTTCAAAAAAAAAGAATTGTGGAATAATTTGTAATCCTTAAAAATGCAATTATGGTTGAAATTTTTCTCCTCTTTTTTTATCAAGATAAAGAAATGAGAAACCAAAATATTTTAGAAAAATAAAAGACTTTAAAATAAACATTAAAGGAATGATAAGGTAAGAAAGTAAAGTTTGTATTTTTTATTTATAAAAAAAAGAGATAACCGATTCTAAAGTACTTAACCTTTTGAGATTTTTTAATTCAATGTCCAAGCTTTTACAATTTTTAATTGAGTGATCTACCTTTTAAAACCTTTAAAAAATTCAGTTCACAATATTAGTTTTGCTAATGTTGCTAATAGATGGACATCCTACCTTATGAAAAACAATCTCTTGAACTGAGTTGTTAAGGTTTTAAAAGACTGGTTACTCGATTAATTGATATTTTAGTAATAACAAATCATAAAGATGGATTTATTATTTTGATAAGAAGGAATATGAGAGCAAGATATAATCATGAACTCAAAAAGATAGTTCATGAAGTTGATAAAATAAAAGGTAAAGTTTATAGCTTACAAAATGGAGACCAAGTTAACAATAAAAAAAGAATAAGGAACATCAAGGTCATTCTTTGATTTGTAATGTTAATTGTAGTCTCATTTAGTTTATTGATGTTCTAAAAGACTCACCATGTAAAAACATTTCATACCACTTTATTGTACAAGTCTTTTCACTTATTAAGAGACATTGAAGCTTTTAGTTTTGATAGAAAGGTCTTTGATTTTCTAAACACTCTTTAAGGAACATTTTGGGAAGTACTTAAATCATAATTTATATTAAACAAATTGAGTTTAAGCATTTAAAGTTGTTAAAATAATATTTTTTGCGAGATTAGTTGACCTATATATATTAAGGGGTGTTTGTTTTCATTTTTTTTCTTGTTTTTAGTTGTGGTTTTTATTAAAAATAAAACTTTAAGTTAAAACATGTTTGGTCCTTATTGTTGTGTTGCCATGTTTTAAAAAATAAAAAAACCACAACCATATTAAGAAAACCAGAAAAAGACGTTTCTCTAATATTTGACAACAG
>JANIPN010000007.1:4409872-4428329 GCA_027478595.1 Erythroxylum anguifugum
TCTAAGGGCTTCGAAATGGAGAAAATGCCTAAAGTGTTATCATAAGGATTGAAATGAACCTAATATAACTAAACCTAAGTCTAAGGCCTTGAAATTTAAAAAATAAATGCTTATAATGACTATAAGGTCTTTAAAAATAAGAAAAGAAATAAGGGAGGCATGGTTTTAAATGAATTTTAAATTTGATTTATAAGTGAAAAAGTATAAAATTAGTGACTTAAAACTTAAGGCTTGACCTTAAGCTTTAAAGTTTGGTATAGTCATGGTTTGTACTAATTATTATTTAAAATTAAATGTAAGCTTGAATTGAATTTCTTATAAATGATTTGGACTTTTTCATTTTATTTATTTACCATTATATACTATGATTGTTTCATTCTTGCGAAATGTGATCACTCACTTTTTCTTTTTCCCCTTATTGGCTTATGCATCATAAATTAATTATCAATTGAGCTTATTACCCAATTAATTTAAAAGAAACTATCCTTTAGATTGTGATCCTTTTAAAATGAAGCACAAATGAGTTTTTCCTAGTATACATCTTAAAAATATGTGATACCTAATTATTAGATCTATAATAAAATATTATAAGCAATTTATACGTTACACTATAATTATTATCATAAGAGAATTAAGAAAGATCAAGCATGATGATTACTTAAAATTATTTTTTGATTAATCAATCTTTCTTTAGTTAAATCTTACATGGGAAACTTTTACTACCTTTTATAGAGAAAAAAATTTGGGAAGCAAAATGAAATTGATTAAAGAAAATACTAAAATTAATACCAAAAATCAAAATAAGGAAAGAAAGGAAGACTTATCTATTAATTTTTTAAGATGAACTCGCAAAGAAATTGAAGAATATTTTTTTAAGATTGGTGTCACGATTTCATAGCCTTAAGCTTAAAACTCCATTAGAAATCTTTGGAAAAGAAATATGAGTTAAGATTAATCTAGAAATCATAGTAGAACCTATAACTTAATCAATAGTGTTATCTGAGTTTATGAGAATTCATCTTAACCCTCGTAACATATTTTACACACAAACTTTCTCCAAGTTTATAAACAAGCGACATAACAATGTCCCCTTAAGTAGATACACTATACTAACTTAAACCCTTGGTTATTTCTAAGTAACTTCATTAACATTTTATTCTCAAATAAAGTGTAAGCCAAGAAAGCTAAATCCTAGGAACTTAAGTAATGACCTAAACTTACTTAAATCATATGGATGTCACTAACCTGAGATTTTAGGGATATAGAGTAACAAGTGAAATAGGGATTGACTTATTAGGAAAAAAATAGATAAAGCACTTGCTAACTCTAAACGAATGTCCTCTTTTCCCCTAAACTTAGATCATTTTGGCAACACTTTCTACTTTTACCAATCTCCTATTAAGTTCCCTAACCTATATATTAGATCCCTGATTAGATCTCTCTTTATATTCAACAATTATTTACTTAAAATCAAAGGATATGAGGCAACAATGTTAATAGGAATACAAGCTATATCATACTACAAGTGGTGAATCTCTTAAGACTTAAGAAAGAATTTCCCTAAGTATAACTTATCCAAGCTCTAGAAGCATATATTCCCTTATAAAACATAAATCACAAATATAATGGCTTAAGGAGGCAGATAGCAAATTGAAGTTTTTCTATAATGCAATTCTGGTAGAAAAAACCAAAATAAGATGTGCTTCCTAGTTAACCCAATAGAAAGACTTATTGGAAAGAGGGAGATCTCAAATGATTGGCCTTTAAATAATTCAATGACACACTAGGTGGCTCTGCTAATAAATTTTCTTCTATGCAAGTACTTAAAGAATTCATCCCTCATTCGATTTCAGCAAGATAGGTAGATCTCCTTATCAAACCATTCATTATATTAAACATTCACAATCCTCTATTCAAAGTGCCATGTCTAGACAATTTAAATGTATTTTTCTTTTATAAATCGTGGAGAATAGTGGGTGATATGGTTGCAAGAATATTTAGAATTCTTTTCCATAAGGAAAATACTAAGATAGTGAACAAGACTTTTGTCAACCTCATCCCTACATTACCTAATCCTAACTCTCTTATAGATTCAGACTAATCTAAAAATTATACCTAAGATGCCAACTTTAGCGTTGAAAATAGTAATGAAAAATCTATTAATCTAGAAGTGCATTATAAACGGGAAAAATATAAAGGAGAATATTCTACTAGGTGATGAATTTTTTAAGAGCTATCATAAAATAACTCAATTAAAAGTTGCTATATAATAATTTTTATGAAGCTTTTTGACTCAATCTTAAGGTGTTAGGCTACCATCTTCTCTTCATAAAATGGACTCAACAAAGCATCTCCATCATTTTATATTGCATACTCTTAAATGAAGAACCGAAACTAACATTCAATGGAACTACAAAATTGAGGCAAGGAGACTCCCTATTTCCCTATCTATTATAGCTAATTATTAAGGTTTTTACTATGTTGATTTCCTTTAACATTGAACAAAGAGAAAATCTTAAATATCACAGCAAATACAAGTATGTAAAACTCTTGAATCTACTATTTATTGATGATCTACTATTACTTAATGGAGCTTATTTTAACTCAATTTACATCTTCATATATTCAGATCAATATTTGAAGAATATCTAAGGGTTATCTATTAACCCTAGAAAAATCCATTAATTTTTTTGATAGGTCCTTGAGAAGTAGCTAATCATAATTTTGGAATCACTGGACTGCAAATGAATTAAGTTTTATTCCAATACCTTATAATATCAATTATAATCAGAAGGACGACATCTAGTGATTTCTAGGCAGCAAGATAATCAACAATTTTAATAACAAAATTTCCTCCTTTTGTAGCATGTTACAACTTATGGTTATAGTATAAACAATATGCATAGTTATTGGAGCTCACACCTAATTTTTACAAGAAATTTGATCAAAGCTTTAGAGAAAGTCATCATGATTTTTACAAATTAGTGATGTTAAAAAATTTACTATTGCAAAATTCATGTGGATTGATATTTATACTTCAAAGGAAGAAGAGGAACTTGGTATCACTCCATTAATGTTAACAAACAAAATGCTAATATCAACTATAACTAAGAGGCTTTACACTGACAAAGAATCCATTTAGTCAACTAGATATACTTCCATTTCTTAAAAGACAAGAAATTTTGGAAATTGAAAATAAGGAATGATAATTCACGGTCTTTAAACAAAATGTTTGGCCTGAAAGTTTTTATAAGCCATGAGATGAAGACCTTAATAGGTA
Organism: Erythroxylum anguifugum; assembly: GCA_027478595.1. Classification (NCBI taxonomy): domain Eukaryota; kingdom Viridiplantae; phylum Streptophyta; class Magnoliopsida; order Malpighiales; family Erythroxylaceae; genus Erythroxylum; species Erythroxylum anguifugum. Next base: position 4,413,153 of record JANIPN010000007.1, read on the forward strand.
ATGGGAATGAATTATGATTTTGGTATGATAATAAGAATGGACTAAATTCCTTGCATAAAATCCATGAACTTTTATCTTTTGATTAATGTTGTTGAATCATGCAAAGGTGAAGAGGTTATTTAAGGGAGGAATAACATTGTGACTTAAGAGGATTCTCCCTCGTCAATGACAATTTACCTAGTTATACATCAAATCAAGCAAATATTGATTCCATAAATTTAGATACTTCACTAATAAATCCTATCTAGACATCTGAGAGTAAATCCAAAAGATCAATTGGGATAAATTCTTCTTGTTTAATCTTTATGTTTATAAATCTTCCTTTATTTTATGGTTAGTAATCATTCAAAGGATGAAAATCATTGATATAATTAAGGCAAGCTCTTGATTGTTTGTATAAAATTTATAACTAGGAAGTCAAGATTGTAAATCATTTATTTTTCAAATGTTAATTTTCTTTAGCTCTTTGGACTCACCTACAAACTTTATATTACACTTTTTGTTTTAAACAGGAATGTCCAAGAATTATAGAATGGATAAGGAATTTGAAGTTCCAAACTAAGAGTGATTATGTCATATTCAAGTTAGCTTTCCACCTATATTTTATATAAGGAGAGATGCCTAAAAAATTTTGTAGGAAAAATTCAAGGAAGACAATTTTTATCTCTAAAACTTTTAGATAGATCTATATAAACATAATAGTTAACAATGTTTAATCTATAATCACTAGAGACAAGTTTTAAGAAATCAGGGCAGGATCTAATGTCGCTTGTAGCATAATAATAATGAAACTTTTTGTATGATTTTACAAAATCCAAGGTTAATTAAAATTCTATAACATGATTTACACATAAAAACATAATGAAGTATGAATCATAATTTTTATCTTATTATGAAACTTGCCCTTTTATTATTGTTTCCCTCAAACTATTTCTAAAATTTGCTCATTTCAACTACCATCACTACACACATGTCCAGCTTCTAATGGTACCTATAGAATGCGTTGAGAGAATTTTGCAAATGTTATAGAGAGAGTTAGGCAAGAAATGCTAACTCCCTTATATTCTATGCCTATTTATAATAGGTTTTAGACCTTTTAGTAATTTAATTGAAATAAAATTTTTATTTTTATTAAATTTTTAATTAGAATACCAATTTAACCCAAATAAGATCCAATATCTCATATTGGTCCTTATTTATTAAATATCTCATATTTAATCCTAAAATTTTAAAACTTTATAATCAAGTCCAACTTGATTAAAACAAAATTTCTCCCTTTAATATTTTTTGTGTGTATAACCTATTAGATTCCTAAATATATTGGCAATGGATATAAATTATAACCCTAAATCATATTTAAGATTAGATAAGTTAAACTTCTTCTCTATTTGAGTCCAATCGTATTCGTTTTCTACCATTCATAATTGATTCAGTTAATGATATTTGATAACTATTTTCAAAGTTTCATTCCACTTTGGCCAAGAATTTTCTGAATCAATATTAATTGAGAGCAATAAGAATTCTCCCTAATAACTTTAGGATGATGAATCCTATATTGATCACTCAACTATCTACATATGATTCATCCTACATCTAATGATTACCGATTGAGCTACCTTTGACTATAATAGTTCATAAGTAGATAAAAAATATAGCAATGCCTATATGAGATACTTTAAAGTTCTTAAGTTAAAGGACCACTTATACAATCAACACATTAAAAATTTCCATAGATATACAATTAATGTTCTAAATGGAATTTTCATATAGAGTCAATTCAGTGAACTTGTTTTTTAATAAAAACCCACAATTTATTTAAACATCTCCATACTTTAGTCTATGAGATGGACTAATTTCTTTATATGAAAGAAACATAACATGTGCTAATATTTTACTCTCAATTATTGTTTAATCTTAATAGAACATTGACTATGAACAATTTAGGGATAACTGTTGATTGCAAAACTAATTACTAGTTTTACGCTAAAAACTACATGTATGCGGATCGTTACTTATAGTAAAAAGCAGATATCGTCCCACAGAGATTGTGCTTAGACACTATTTAGGATGATGAATCCTATATTGATTATTCAATTATCTTTATATAGTTCATGTTATAACCAATAACTATCGATTGAGTTACCCTTAGAATAGGTTATAAGTAATATCAAAAGATTACAATCCTTATACAAAATACTTTGGAGATCTCAAGTCAAATGATTGTTTATACAATTATTACAATAAAAATTTTCATAGATATACAAGTAATATTCCAAATAGAATTCTTATATGAGATCAGTTAGTGAACCTATTTTTTAACAAACACTAACACTTTTGTTTAAGTATCTACATACTTTAGTCTATGTGATCGACTACTTCTTTCATAAGGAAGAAACATAATATGCAATAATCTTTTTACTCCCTATTAATGTCAAATCTTAGTAAAATAATGGCTATAAATAATTTAAGGATAACATGTAAATGCAATATGAATCTTATAATTATGATCTCATCATAATTTTATTTGTAATGTACATTTATTATATGAACTTTATTATATACATTTAAATATGTATAAAATAAAGAATACCTTCAAATAATTATGTCACGAAACTTAGGATAACATTTTGATCGAGATTGAGAAGTTCATGAGCTCAATTTGCGATGATTGGCTTAGAGCTTTGGACTCAAGCCATAAGCCTTAGGTTCGATTGACCTTTGGGTCGAGGTTGGCCTGGGTGGAACATAAACTAAAAAAAAACTTATTCTGCTTTTAGTTTTGGTTCTTGAATTTGTTATCTTGTTCCTCGAACATTTGAGACCTTGCATCACTTCCCTTTTGGGTTTTTAATTTATTCTTCTCAATTTAATGAAAAAAGACAGAAAAATCTCGTCCTAGGAAAAGAAAACAAAAGAGCACAAGGCGTGCGTCTTAAGCATTGATGCAAAGGACGGACGGGTGCTTGAAGCGTGAGGGAACCAATCATCCACAATCTGACACGTGCGACATCCCTCGCAGAACATGCAACTTAGATTTGTTTAACTTGTGTCCACATTCTTAACACTGTTGCATGGCTCTGAATTTTCCATGTCATGATTTGCATGGCTCTCAATTTTCCATGTCATGATTTCTTTCTTCCACTCCCATCCTAAATTTCCCTCTCCTCACAACATTTTCTAATTTCCAGCAACGTTCGGTTGCAATCCTAAATCTCTACCCCTCATGGTTTCACTTGTATATCAAATGAACCTTCTTCTTCTTTCTCTTTCTTTATTTGTTTTGGTTTAGTATACATGAAAAGACCCTGAAAAGGCTGGCAAAGTTTTCAGTTGACTTCGTTGTTGTTTGGTAAATGGCTCAGTTGCTGTCCTCACTCTCCACAGATGCTCTCAAAATTCATAACCCATGTTTATATCCGTGTTCAAGACCCTCATGGCGAATTTTATCCAAAAGTACTAACCCTTGGAGTTTGAAGAGAAGAAGCTTGGGCAGAGTCAAGGTTGCTACCAACCGCTCGGCTTCAACTGATACGGTTGTTGATGACTACTATGCGGTTTTGGGTCTGGTAGTGCTTCTTGCTCTGTGCTTTCTTTAATTATTTGTAAGAAAATGGGAGCAAAAGTGCTTTGTTACTTTGGAATTGGACACGCACGCACACAAACCCTTGTATGCAGCTTTCACTGGGTAGCATCAAGAACTTTGCTATGTTTTTACTTAAACTTCACTGGTATATTCTTCGTATCCTACTGGGATCTTTCTTCAAATATGTCATTTTGAGATTTATGATCTTTTCTTCTGTGCGTGTGTGTGAGCTTGCTTGCTTGCTTTTGGATGTCTGGTTCTGATTGTGCGCGGACAACAGCTTCCAGATGCCACACCGCAACAGATTAAGCAAGCCTATTATAATTGCATGAAAGCTTGTCATCCAGACTTAAGTGGCAGTGATCCAGAGACAACTAATTTCTGCATGTTCATTAATGAGATCTATGCGGTGAGTCCCATCTGACATGTTAGGATAAGATTAATCTTCTCTGTTCTTTTACTATAAAAATGACCGCTGCAGTACAGGTGCTCAGTGACCCTCTACAACGCATGATTTATGATGAAATTCATGGCTACGCATTGACAGCAATCAACCCTTTCTTCGATGACTCTTGCACTAAGGATCACACGTTTGTTGATGAGTTTAGTTGCATAGGTATCCACAAACTCACTTTTCCTACTTTAGAAGTTTAGTCACAATATCCTCTTTTAACTTTTTAGTGTTTGAACCAAAAGATGATTTTAGCTAAATGAGTTCATAGCAACCAAAACTCAATTTTATATCTACTCGATGTGCATTTGGATTAGGCTTTGTTGCTTGTAGATCAAACTCAATTGAGGAAACTCGATATGCATAACGTGCTTTTGAAACCTTATTCACTCTATTTTTCTTGAATCTTTCCACCATGAAGTCTATGAAAAGTGAAATTGACTCCTGCTAGCTGAAAGCAGGTATATTTTAAGTGAAGTTATCATCACAAGTTATTAATGTATTATTATTTTTCTGCAGGTTGCAAGAATTGTGCCAATGTGGCTTCTGATGTTTTCAGAATTGAGGAAGATTTTGGAAGAGCTAGAGTGTACAACCAGTGTGGCAACCGTGACTTGGTTCAACAGGCAATTGACAGCTGGTAAATTCTCTTATTTGGATTCAAGATTGTTCCTTTCGTTTACTACTTTCACTTTCATAAAAAAAGCTTCTTATTTTTTCATGCTGAACTCGTCAATTTGTTAATCAAATCTTCCTTTTATGGGCTAAAGCACTCTTTAGATTGACAATTTCATGTTTCGATCTCAGTATTTGTAACCTAAATGATAAGTCCATCATTTGTTAAGAATATTGTTTTTTGCTGCAAAGTGTTGTATGTTGCCATGCTTTCTACTATAGGTGCTACGAGCTTGTAAAGTTGTTAATAGTTGTTCCTCGTTCCCAGTTGTAGTTGAGTCATTATTCATTCACTTCTATGAAAAACTTTATCTGGAAACTGATATTTAAGACTAATTCTACTTTTATTTCTTGCTGCTTATTTAGCTGTTGAAATATTTTTGCGTACTAATCTTCTGCAGTACTTGCTGAATGCTATTTTATCTTCACTTTCTATGTGAAAAGGTTGAAAAATATACAAAACTGATCAATTTTGTTATTATTCTATGCAGTCCTGTTGATTGTATCCATTGGACATCTGCATCACAACTATCTTTGCTAGAAGATGAGATGCGTAGAGTGGAAAGAGTAAATGTAAGCATGCATTTTCTCTTCAAATTTGATACACACATTCCAAATTTACTAGGATCACAGTGAGGTAGTTCATTGGAAAAGGATTAAGTTGACTTGAAAGTTAATTATATAAAAGGTTCTATACAAACACTGAAGTGAATTATAAAAGCCTGTAGCAACTGCAGTATATTCTGAAACAGATGCTGAAATGCTTGGTTAACCAAAACTTTTCTTCCTTTATGTGGGGCTTCCATAATTCTTGCGGCCATCAATCCCCAATTCCTTTCTTGCTTTATCTTCTTTGAAGCATCTTATGCCACAGAAACCCAATTTTCATGATGTCATTGATTCCGGACTTTTGGGCATAATGATGATAAGATCAATGATGTAACTTCTCTGCCTATTATTAGTCTCATTATGCAGTAGCATAATCATTGATTTAATTGACTATCAAAATTTTCCTTTTTGATACTATTAATAGTAAATTTGTACACATCCTTATTCCATTCTCAAATTGCAAATGTTTCACTAAAACTCAATCAAATACTTAGTTCAGGCTCTTTGAGCTGCCTTTTCTTGCTTCTTTCTTAGCCAACGTGTACTTTCATAAATATCATTCTTCCAGGACTCGGGCAGATTTCTTTAGCATTCTTCTTTAAGTGTGATTGAACCATCATTCCCTAGCTTAATGTGTATGGAAATTTCTGTCTGATGCTTATGTACAAGTATGTGATTCTACACTTGAACCAAAAGCCACTTGCTCTCTCCATCAGAGGTTCGCTTTCAACCATGGGCATCTAATTGTTCATTTCTCTTTGTCCATCTGTTAATTTATACTTGAAATCATCAGTTATAATCTTTTCGAATACCAAATGGTTTGTGCTAGTGACAAGCTGAGATCTATCATCATATAGACATATGCCAAACTAATTTTGAACTAAATGTAAATGGACTCCAGAATAGGCTTTTATATGTTTATGCCTACACCAAAACCCATGACCTGAATGCCTCTTCTCAGAAACATCAGCGGTGCCTCCAATTTGTTGATTCAAATATGTACTAATGAATGTCTCTGTATAACCAATGCACATCTCCACCATCATTATTGTCTCTAAAAAGCAAGTATGCCTTGTATACTATGTAGGCTGCTTGATGCCCACGTTCAATTTTATTGACCTCATCAAATTTCTCCTCACTGAGACTCAACATGACAGTTAAAATCCAATTATATATTTGCTTGACCTTAAGGTTCTAGTTGACGATTGCCCTGTTTTATGTCTGATGTCCATCCCATGCCAGAGCTTGTGTCCTACATTTTCTGTGTCTTGACCTTGATCTCTTTCGCAAAGTTCATCTTGCCTTCAATAGACATACTAAATGATTCTTCTTGAATTAAGAGTTTCAATTAGTTTACATTTATGGATCAAATATTCTAGTTACAAATCAACCTTTCTTCATTTAACTTCTACATCGACAAATTCCCTAAACTCAAGATTGCTCACTCATGTTATAAGATTGATATTGGAGTTGCCTGTGGGTAATGCCCTTCATCTTTGCTCACATCTCTTTGAACTTTGCTCTAATTTACCACTTGCTAATAGGGTCCATGATATTGAAACTAGGGTGAGAACCCATTTTACAAGTGATAGATTGCGAAATATGTACTGGCCGTCAATGGCCTATAACAATAATGGAGCCTATAGCCTACATCAAAATGAAGCAGTAGAATCATGTGGTTTTCAGAGGCATTACTAATTGGGTACAAATGGTTGAAGGCATACCTATTGTATTAGTTTATCACTTTCTTTTCTTCAAGATGGTTGAGATCATTAGCTCCCTTTTAATGGGTTGTATATCCGGGATGCATTAACAGTGTGCTGAGACTATCAACAAGGTGTATCCAAGAGGCAGCTTTTGTAAGTAGAAGTGTTTGTGCTTTTATGAATGCATATACGGCAAGTGTACATTGATTTGTGTTACATATGCATGTATCAGTGTGTATATGCCTCATCAGTATAGGTGTATTGATTTGTACGTCTCTATGTCTCTCTCTAAATAAGTATACATGGAGTGAAATTGCAGCATTTTAACACGCCAATTCTTGTATGTATAGAAGACAATTCACATCTTTTGTTGTTTACTCGTCCATGCTGTGGTTAGTGTGTTGATTTCTTTTCGTGGGTCAATAGTTTGCTGGCAATTTCAATTTTGCAATTATCATAAGACAACAAATGAATGATACTTGGGATAATTATGCTTGTGCGATGAATGTTTTCCTTTCTTCTCCTGCATTTTGATTGCTGAGTCCGGTTCTTTTCAATGATGACCAGGTGGCGTTCATGCTCTCCGGAATGGGATCTGCATCAATGGATGTCTTCAGAATGGTGAGACTTGCATTTATGTTACTGCCTTGTTTCTTTTCTGCGTTTCTCTATTGGTTTTGTTGAAAGTCAGTCGTTAGTCTCTGTTTGGAATTTTTTTGCTAATATTCACCAAATATATATTGATGCAGGCAAATACTCGATGGGAAAAAAGACAGGCAAAAGTGTTGGTATGAGCTCCTACCCTTTGATTTCCTTTCATCAACATTTTATTTTAAGCTAATGTTTTGAGATACCATTCGACTTAAAAATCATTGATATCTACAAGTTATAGTTCCATACTCTTAGGCTTGCTTAGATCATTTGAACGACTCAGATTGCTTAACAGAGTATTCAGTTTGACATTCAACTCAGACACAAGTCACAGTGCCATACTAGCTTATTTCTGCTATAGGATGGTTTTTGCTAACTAGATGAATTAAACTCATCGCTATTGCTATATTCTGACTGTTCCTTGCGCTGACAACTTCTTATAGGAACAAGCAAAAGTAAGGATGATGAATAAGAAAGATTCTAACAAAAACAAATCTTACTGGAGCAATCTTTGGGGAGCGCATAAAGACTACCAAACTTCAGGTTAGTGAGACAGTGAAGGATGCCATTATTAATTAGTATATGAAATTATACGAGAAATTCACTCTGAAAAAAAAAATCGTTTGTGTTGTACTTTATTTTCTCGCCTGTCTGCAACAACTTTCCTTGTGGTAACAATTTGCTTCCAACTTAACTTGAATAAAAAGCAATCTTTCCTGTTCTGGAACAATTCAACCAGCAGCTTCAAGCTTTCAGAGCATGGAACATGTCAATTTGATTCCAATCTTTTAGTTGGTTTCCTTTTTCTTCATCGTTCAACCTTTACATTTCTTCTAAGATGACTGAATGGCATAACTTCTGTGCATCGAATGCAAGAAAGTTCTCTCCTGAATCCTGTCACAACTTAATTTACGTTAATTCTGCATTAGTTCCCTTCATGTTTTTCTTGATGCACAAAATGTTTTTGTATTTTGTTCAAATGAATACTGAGGTTGGACAATGAAATCATCTTGATCCCATTATGAAAATAATCGCCAGGTTGCTTCTAACTACAGCATAATGGTTGAAGGAGTTCATTGTTTTTTAGCCTTTGGCTTAAACAACTAACCTTTGTCTCCATAACTTAGTTGTTAAACTCTTAGGGGAGTGTACAATCTGATGATGTGGTTTCTGCAGAGGAGGAGGTGAAAGAGAGGGCAAGAAGAGCTGCGGCAGCGGCCCGTAGATGGAGGGAGTACTCACGGAGGGGTGTTGACAAGCCTCCAACATTTAAACTTCCTGATACAATCTCCAGTGAGGAGAACTGATTGTCACAATATGCGTTCTTAGATGCTAATGTAAGTAATTCATGTGCAAACCTCTCCCATATAACCATTGTATGTTTAATTTATATGACTGTATATATAGATATATAGAAAAATAAATTCAAGCTGATTAGTGGAAATGCTCCACTTGATTAATACTTAATGCTGGTTAATGGTTATCCTAGACATCTTTTGCTTTTTTTAAAAAAATTTGTTTTAACTTGCAAATTACCAATTAACTACCCAAATCCAATTACCTATAACCAAACTCATTACCAATTATCCATTACCCAAATTCACTTTACCCAAAGTGAAAATCCCTCACGGTACTACTTCGCTATCGGTCACCGAGGATCTTGAATAAGAAAAAAGGGGGATCGCAGAATCAGATCCTAGTTACATTGTCTTTGCATCTTCATTCATCTTCGTTGGTCGCGTGTTTGGGAAGCATGATATTAGTTTTGTATGGAAACTATTACATTATGATTTCTTTTCTAGGAACAACTTTATGGATGAATTAAGTAATTTTATCTTCATCTTTTAACAAGATGCTCTTTTGTTTTTTCCTTATTAGAGAAGAATGGACTTCCAATGCATCTTATGCTTGATTAGAGCTTAACCTTCAAATTGTTGAAGCATTGCATTTTTTTTGTGTTCTCCTTTTTAGTTACTCTTGAATGTGATCAAGAGATATGAAAGCCTTCTTCTTTGCTACTTTAGTATTATTGTACGTCCTTTTGTTGAAAATTTTAACAACTTCTTTAGTTGCCCTTAGTTTTTACATATATATATTTGAAAGCCTCAAACCTTTATATAGGAGTGTTGAGACCCTTTAAAATTGCTTACTCAAACTCCTAAACATTAATAAGATAATTGATGAACTTAAATGAGTCATGTCTTCTAGTTGTATAGACATTAGGATATACCTCAATTAGCATATGATCAGACCTAAGAGGTTGTTAAATTATGCAGAACTGTTTAGGAAAGTTGACATCTAGCTCAAGTTTACCTAATGGCTATGTTGTTGGATGTATTCTTTTAAGTTTATAGACCTAAAAGGGTTGTTGCCTATTGTTGGCTATTAATAGTCAAATGTAGAAATTTTTACCCAAATATGCTATATAAATGATTTTTAAAAAATAATTTGGGGAGATAAAATATGTAACATTTTGCACTTATCAATAGGCCAAATTTAGATTTCTCTTAATGAATATTATTGGATGAGTTACAATTTCCTTCATATGTGTCTAGTGGCATGGTTTGTGATTTATATTGAAACAATAGAAACTTGAAGATGGTTTTTAGGGTTGTTAAAGAAATACTTTGATTTGAAAGATGGAGGTGGATCAATAATGATTTCTAATCAATAAAAGGTATTCTATAAACTTTCCTATGCTTTTATAGATATACTTGCTCTTATTACTAATTTACTAAACTTTTTCAATATATTTTAAATAAGGTCTTGTGGAGGAACCTGATAGGCAACTTTTAAAGGCTAAAATGAGGTTTTGTGTAAGACACATGTTTACTAATTGGAGAAAGAGGAATCACAAGGGACTCAGATTAGAGAGACTATTTTAGCAATGTTGTAATTCATTCAATGAACCTGACTTGCTTTTTAATTTAAAGGAGTTAGAAGAGGATCTGAAGAATGCTCACAATGATCTACTAAGAACTCCAAAGGAAAAATGGGCAGTAACATTTTTCAACACTTCATTCAAGTGTGATATTGTTGATATCAATATTTGTGAAGCATTTAATGGAATTATAATTGAAGCACTTAGTAAAAACATTATCACCACCATGCTTGAGAAAATTATAGTGGTTATGATGGAATGATTGGTTAAGAATAGGAACACGGAAACTAAATAGAGAGATGACGTTGGTCCAAATAAAAACCAAATTGAGAATTAATAAGGAGTTGAGCATTGGCCGTGACCTTGAAGAGCAATGGTGCCAGTGAGTTCAAAGTGATACATAAAAGAGTTAAGTATGTTGTCAACCTAAGGAGTAAGATGTGTACTTATAAAACTTGGGATGTGTCAGGTATCTTACATGCCATTGTTTCCATTGTTTACAATAATGAAGAGCCTAGAAAATATGCATCTCATTAGTTTACAAAAGAGAAGTTTCTACAGGTGTATTAAAATATGATGGAAACAATTCAAGGAGATAAATTCTGGCTTAGAACTGAACATTAACCACCATTATCAATCAAAACATGTCCGGCAAGCTAAAGAAGAGTATGAAAAGGGAGGATCGGGAGATTACTACTAAGGGTAATAAAATGTCAAGGAGAAGCATGAAAATGACATGTCAATACTACTTATAGCAAGGACACAACAAAAAAATATCCTATAAAAGATGTGTCCCAACAAATTTCAATGGATTCATATGTAAGTTAACACATTATTTATTATTCTTTTTCATATATGTCTTCATCCTTAATTTTTTTTTCTTCATTTTTTTCAGTGATGTCTAAGAAAATTGTTCTAATATTAATCCTTAAAGTTGACCACCTATTTCAAAGACAAATAAAATAAAGAGACTAATTCATGGATATGGGATAATATGGGTTAAAGAACCTTAACCAATGGTCTCTTCGTCAAAGGTTACAGGTATTGAGTTATATGTCTCAAATCAATTTTTACAATTGGGTTATCCTTTGATTATGTGTTGCCATTTTTTTAGGATGAAACAAATGCGAGGATGAGGAGGAAAGGATTGAAAGCTTTAGGAAGTTCTATATAGAGATACATTTTACCAATACGCCTTATCCTACAAGATCTATACAAAGTTATGGTTTTGTAAAAAGAAATACTTTTGAATTATACAATGCCTATGTGCCTTGTCTTACTAGATGGGAAAAACAAAATACTTATATGAATGTACATGGGTGCTTTGGAAAATTCAGAAAGGGAACAAAGAAATACTTTTGTAAAATTAAATGTTTATATGAATGCATAAGGGTATTTTGGTGTCTTATACGTTAAGTGTGTTAGTATGTATTTCGTTTCCTTATACACTAAGTTAGTTAAGTTTTAATGAGATTGATTGATGATTGGGATCATAAGAAAGTCTTCATAAACCAATGAAGGAAATAGGATCATTGATAATAAGATTGATTCAAGAATTTGATAATTAGGATCATCGATACATATTGAAGTTGCTACTTTAAGACTTATTTGTTGGAGTCCCTTTTCATTACATACAAAATGGTTTAAAAGCTAGGAAACTATAATTTTACACTCAACTAGTCATTGAATATAGAATACTATAGGACAATTGGATATCATATTTATAAGCATAATTAAATTACTAGGATAAATTGAATAATATTACACTACAAGAAAAGTAGTAATTATCGACGAAAAATTACCGACGGAAGAGAAACCGTAGCAAATTACCAACAGAAAATGATTTTTTGTAGGTAACATTGTCGGAAAAGATTAGATTTTGTGACGGTAAAAGTATCCGTCGGTAAAAATAGAGGAAAATTATCCCGACAAATTTTTCGATGGAATATAGCAATAGTAGAAGATTCCCGTCGGTAAAGGAGACGAGAATGCTTAGCGGAATAAAAAAGTTTTGGGATTACTGGCGGAAATGTTTCCATCGATAAATTTTAGAGTAAACGTCATCGTTTCTTTCAGTTTCAACATTTTTAATATAACGAAAATAACGTAGTTTAATTTAACACCAAATGACGTCGTTTTCCTACGCATTTAACCTACTCGAAGACTCCCCTCATTTTTTCTAGCTCTTTCCTCTCTCGCTCTTTTCTTCTTCTTTTTCTCCCCAGTCAATAACCTTTTTCTTCTTCATTTGTGTCCTTCTGTCTTCTCCAATCGACGTCTTTCTATCTTTTAGTCAAGGTACGTAAGTCGTGGAACCTTTTTTGTTTTTTCGTGCTTCCGTTGTTGTTAAGGTGTGATGTTGCATAGGAAATGAAAATTTTTTTAGTTGTTTGCGTTGGTTTGGATTATTCGTGATTAGATTTTGTTTGGAATGTCTTAATGTTAGTGACGAAAGGAAAAACATGTGATTTTCGTAGTTATCTTGAGATGAATTTCTCATGTCTGTAAAGTGTTCGATGAATTACCTGTTATAATTGTGTTAAGTGTTAGGAGTGTTCTGCTTGTGTTGGTGTATATCATGTTCTGTTGACATTATACTGATAATTGATTGTGAGACTTTCAAGTGTTATTGCTTATAGTGAAATTTGACATTGTGAGAAGCGAATAAGATGTTTAAAAGGGAGTTGAGATCAATCTTAATATGTTTTAAAGGTAGTTGATATGTTTTAAATTTTCCCAACTTGTTATGTATCAATCAATTTACCTAGTTTCCACCATGGGGATGGGGGACCAAAGAATTGGTAAAAAATTGAAAATTTGTAATAATCAATTGCTTATGTGGTTTGGCAAAAATTGATGTGTCGTTAATTCCTTGATTTATTGTTGTGAATAGAGGTTTGAGTTCCTTTCAAATATGTCATCTAATCATGTTTAGAATCCCCTTTGTCCCTTGTGTTTTTATGCAGAGCAGAATTTCATAAGAAATATGATTGCGATGGAAACATGTGTTCACATGGTTTCAAGTCCAACATCAATTTCCTCTTACCCTATGTGATGGGGACTTCAGATGTAAGAATAAAATTCAATTTTGTTTAGGATTTACATTGTCGAACTGAAAAAAGAAATAATAAATGTTGCTTTCATAGTAAAAACATATTTTCCTTTTTATGATTAATTTGCAAATGTGAAAGATAGTTATTTACTAGTGGACTTTAATTGTTTTAAATTTTATGCACAATAATTATCATTCCATAATTTTAATTTAATAACGTTTTTTGGTTGGTTTAGCTGAGCACTTGAAATTAAATTCAATCTATATAGCACTTGAAATTGTTATATAGATATGGTAATTCATATTAACTACATTATTCATATATATTATAAATTATTTGTTAGTATGTATAAATAGTTTAGTTTATATGAGCCATAATAACTATAAAGATCACTCTAATGATAATTCCAAGCAAAACAATTATGTTTAATAGTTCATTTTAACATACCAATATCACATGGTTATATGTAACATCTACTTAATAATTAGTCTTGATATATCAATTTCTTGTTATAGTTCGTCTGCCTTCGAAGAATCACTTCATAGAAATAAGTCTCGTATGGCAAGGAGGTTTTAGTAGTATTTATACCATAGGAAAATTTGATATTTGGTTCTCCGAACAAGGGAGACCAAAAGAGTAATTATTGTTTATTCTTATTTTAAAGACTCTAAGAACTACGTACCAATCATGATAGCCATTATCCTGCTAGATGCAGGGATGCTACCATCCTGGTCCTCTTTGGTTTCCTACTATGCCTCCTTCTCTGCATTGATGAATAATGATGCTGCTATGAAGCACTTATAAAGCACTGATTCATGAGAAGTTAAAGGGTATGTCAATAATAAGCTAAGCTATTTATTGATGACATGTGTAACTATTTTAATCACAATCAACTCGTTGAATTTGTAACCATATGCTTATCTATCAAAATTTGAAATAAAAATAAGAATAAGAAATAGAAAATTTAGAAAACAAGAGGATTTGATGAATTCCATTGTTCACCAAAAGGAGATTGTCAATAATTTTGATAGGATTAAGGTTACTTGGGGGCTTCTTAATGAAAATGATGATAAAAGTGGTGGAAAACAAATATGTTATACTAATAATGAGGATAGATACTTCGAGTTTTGAATAGAAGGATAGAGATATTGTCTTTAACAAGGACTTTATTCACAGATTATACACTCATGTAGCTACTTTGAAGTAAGAAGAAGAGGTCTTACAGCTCTTCACCAAGAGAAGCTACCAAGCAATTGGACTAGTATTGAGTTTGACAATTTGTCCACATTTGACACTATAATGAATGATCTAGACATATTATTATTAAAGAAATTTTTTTACAGAAGAGTAGGTAAAGTTTGGAAAAAGGGTATCTATTGTATGGTCCTCTTATAACTAAAATCAAGTTTAATCGTAAGAAGCTAAGGCCAATTACTTGAAATATGATATAACTTAACTTAGAAGTGTTAGGTCGGATGATGATTTAAGGGTTATGTAACTAGATATAGGAAATAATTTTCTAATAGTTATTGAGGATATTAATTTCAATCAAGAAGCATGTAATCGAA
>JANIPN010000007.1:4428429-4441231 GCA_027478595.1 Erythroxylum anguifugum
AAAAAAAATTATTAGTCCAACTTAGATGTCAAACTTGCATCTATTCTTTGAGTCATAATGCTCAATCTTAACCTACAGCAAAAAATTAAATGGAAAAGACAAATAATTAAACATCTTCCAGTCTTTAAGATCTTTTAATAATGTTATATGTCTAACTTACAATCTTCAACATCTATAAAGTTCAATTCAAAATATCATAACATTTTCATCTGAGGAAAAATCATATAGAATACAATATCAAAATTTTATAACCAATTAATTCATAATTTTAGGACTATTAGACTAACTATTGTTAGTTTTGGAATTATTTCACAAGATCATAAAAAATTGTCATTCAAAATGTTGCATGTATAATAATGCAAGGATCATATCATCTATAAGAAACTTTGATTCCATTTTGATGTCATTTTCATGGATTAACTCACCTAAAGAGCTTTATAGCTATCTAACTAGCTAGCTAGGAACATGATCACTATTAAGAATGCACTTTAAATTAAAGTTCACAAATTTAGATGTGCTCTACAACAAAGATAAAAGGACTTTAGCATACCTACCTTATGAAAAAATGAAGATGAGAAGAGAGGACATGCTTTCCAGTTGAAGAGGAATGAAGATGAACTAGAGATCCTTCTTTCCAGATATATGACCAAAGAAGAAGAACGAGGACGTAGAGACAATGTAACTAAGGTTTTTCATGTTTGGTAATGAATTTAGTTAAATTTGGATAAAGTTAATTTGGGTGATGGTGCATTGGTAATGAGTTTGGGTTATGAGTAATTGGGTTTTGGTAGTCAGGTATTTTACTCAATTAGTGATTTTTTTCCACATGGACAACTAGGTGAACAACTAGGCCTCTGTTAGCCATATCAACATATTAGTAAGGAAACTAACACTTTCATCTAAACTTATAAGATTTTAGAAGGTTGGTCACTCAATTGAAAAATTTTCTAGTCTGAAAATATCTTAAAGGTTCAACACTTTAGGAATGGTTATCCCATATAATATAATTAACTCATTCCATAATAAAAGGAGTATAATTAACAATCCAAGAAATATAAAAAAGGAACTAATAGAATGATTAATATGACTTCTTTAAATTTGATTAATTTAATTTTGTTGTTTGGATACAATTAATAAATATAATAGTATAATCCTTATAGGAACGATACTTTAAATTACTCTAATTTTAATAATTTGCTGTAAATGATTTTGTATACTTATAGACAGATTAGAACAAGTTTCTAATATCGTTGTTTAAGATACTTAATTGCTATTTTAATAATTCAAGTTTTTGTTTTTATTTTATTTTATTGTCTTCTTTGTTTATAATTTAACACTCTTCTATGTGACATCTTCAAGATTAATAGCAAAATCATGCATTTTTAGATTTGATAACAGAAATTGTTGATCTTTCAAACTAGATAAAACTATTGATGGATCACAACTCGACTTATTAGGGGTGTGTTATCATTGTGGCATGTATGAGCATCCTTGTCATGCATGTATGAATGTAGAGTAGATACTGGCAATGCAATCCTCGATTAGGAGCATGTATTTATTACCTAAAGAAAAACATTAAAGCCTATGGTTTGGGCTGTAATTGTTAGGCAAGCCATGTCTTAGGTAGAATAAAACATATTTAAGAGTGAAATCCCTAATTTTTAAGGGACAAGTTGACTTTAAAAAAAACACATCTAAAAATCATCTTTTTCTTTCCAAAAGTTAGGGTTAAGCATCAGAAGGCTTGTCCAACTCTTAGACAATCAATTTTAGGTTATTTTTACTAGAAAATCAATATCTAAACATCATCTAAATGGATTTTCTTTAGTTTCATTAAGATTCATTTATATGTTCTTAGTTATTCGTGAATTAAAATTACTAAATCCACATATGATTCATGCAATTGAGATTGAAAAATCCTTTATATGAATAGATTTACTATAATTGAAAGGAATTGTATATAAACCTAGAGATAGGTCAACATAAATCTTCCAAATTAGGGTGAAACCTGATAGTAAAATTCATAAATCGATTAATGCACTTATGGGGGTTTTAATTAGAAAGAGATTCAATTAATTAACCTAGTATTCATAATTTTATAAGAAACTTAGGGTAGATTCGAATTCTAAGTACCTTATCGTCTTTGAATGTTTCTTAGTTTAATCTTTGAATGTTTCTTAGTTTAATCTTTGTACTTGTTAGTAAACTATGTTGATCTATTTTAGTTTATTATTTTAATTTTGAATTTGATTAATTATAAGCACCATAATTTGTTAGACTAGAAAATAAACAGACGGTAAGTACTAGTAATTTTAATTCTTATGGAATAGACTTATACATAATACTATCTATAGCTATATCATGCATTTTTGGTTAAAATAACTCACTCAATACTCCTAGAGCTACTACTTTCATTTTCTCTACCTTTCTTCACCTATTATAGAGGGAGAATTCTTTATAGCCTCCAAGAAGAAACCAAGGTGCAAACTAATGAAAAAAGGCCCTTCAACACCTAGCTTTTCTTAATGGTCATAGCTTAAAATGGTAGAGGCTTTTAAAAATTCCAAAAAAAAAGAATAATTGGTGATTCCGTTAATAGAAAAAGATCTTCTTTATTAGGTCTCTTAGAGACCGAGCTTAAATTCAGCAAAATGGAGAATAACCTTTGGTTCTTGCTTAATGAGTGGCGTTTTATCTCCAATCACTCAGCTCCCTAACATGGTAGAATTATGGTTTATTATAACCTTGATCTTATCTCTACAGTTCATTATTTTTTCTTTAATCAACTTCTTTATCTTAAGATGACTTTCATTCCTTCTAGTACCCAAATTGATGTCACTTTTGTATATACTTCCAATTTTATTTGTAATAGATCTAATCTTTGGAATGCCTTAATGTAAATAGCTCCTCTATATCTTCTCCTTGGTTAGTGACAAGTGACTTCCATATCACCTTATTTATCCATGAATCAGAAGGCATGATAATGTCTAAGGAATTGCATAATGTACACTTTAGGAACTTCATTACTTATTATGTTATATCTAATCTCAAATATGACGACTAGCTTTTCATTTGGAGCAATAAACATAAGATAAATGATATATTAGAAAGAAGTTAGATCGTGCAGTATTTAACTCCTTATGGCTTGTCACTTTTGATAATAGCAGGGCTCACATTAGTTTCCCCCTTTGTTCGGATCATTCTTCTATAAAGACCTACTTATATTTTAATAAGCCTCCTAGTCTCTCTCCTTTTAAATTATTCAATATCTTACTCAATACTCCTAGCTTTAAGGAGGAAATCAATAAATGCATCATTATTGAAGTAATTAGAGTGAATTCCTTTAAATGTGTCAAAAAGTTTTAAGCCATTAACTAAGAATTAAAACTACTTCATAAGAGAAATATCTATAATATAAAGGAAGCTTTATTCAAATCTAGGTATAACTTGTTCTCAATACAAATTAAATTAAGCCTCAACCCTAATAATGAACCCCTCCTCCAAAAGGAAAAGTTCTACATTAGCCCTCTATATAGATGTAGTAGAAAACCATAGTTCCTTTTTAAAGAAAAAATCTTTTGTTTTTTGTCTGAGTGATAGTGATAAGAATTCCAAAATTTTCCATAATTCTCCTAAAGAGGAACGTTAGAAGAATTGGCTCTTTAAGAGATCAATCAGGGGCTCCTTACATGGTTAACTTTAGCTTAAACAAGTCATCATTTTGACCAGATATTAGACATTTCAAGCTCTGCCATTCCAAAAATTATAAAGATCCAATCTTTTATTCCATATTTTATCAACTTAGCTCAAGCTGATTAACTTCTAAAACCTTTCTCAAGGAAGGAGGTAGAAGAATTTATCCTAAATCCTAAAAAGGCTCCAAGCCTGTATAGGTTGAATGCATATTTATAAATTAAAAAAGAGTTGAAGCTCTATTAGAGAATTCATTCCCAATATAGTGCTAGAGTTCTTTAAAACTAGCAAATTGTTAAAGGAACTCAATAAAATCCATGTGTCTTATTCCTAAATGTCCCAATCCATCTTTTTTAATTCATTATAGGCATATCGCTTGTTGTAATTTGATTTATAAGATTATTTCTAAAATGCTTGCTATCATATTAAACATCACATTAAACTCTTTGGTCAGTCCTTAACAAAGAGCATGTTTGCGAGGCAAGAGTATTGGTGATAAAATCTTGATCACTCAAGCTTTGTGTAAGAACTATAGTAAGAAGTTATAGACCAAAAGCTGGTAAATTAAAGTTGATTTTCATAAAGCATTTGACACTATAATATGGAGTTTTATGTTTTAAGTTATGATACCTTTTGGTTTTCTAAGAATATATGTTCATTTGATCTAACAATGTATCACTACTACCTCTTATAGAATTATCGTCAATAGAGATCCTTCCAAGCTTTTCCAAAATACCAAGGGCTGAGGTTAAAGATGCCCCTTGGATCTAACAATGTGTCACTACTACCTCTTATAGAATTATCGTCCATAGAGATCTTTCCAAGCTTTTCCAAAATACCAGGGGCTGAGGTTAAAGATGCCCCCTCTCCTCTTACCTACTCACACTTTGCATCAAAGCAACAACCAAACTCACTACCTTAAATATAAACTTGTGCAAAGAATTCAAATACCATATTAAATATAGGAGATTAAAGTTATTTAATCTTTTATTTGTAGATAATCTCCTTTTTCTGTAAAACTAGAGCTAGACCCTTTAAGATTTTGATTGACTTTTTGAATCGTTTCTGTAACTTGTCGAGTTTATAAATTCACATCTCTAAAATATCCTCTTACGTTTATACAGGTAGCTTAGATGAGACTGATCATCTTGCACAAATCACATGTATCAGGATTCAATATATGCCACTCAAATATCTTAGGATCCTTATTTCAGCTACCAAGTTATGCCATAGTGACTATTAACCTTTATATGATGCTATTTTCAAAAGAATAGGTTGTTGGAACAATATGTTTTTAATATATTTAGGTAGGGCTCTTCTGATAAAGGATGTACTAATTAGCATCAACATTTATCGGTGCTCCTTTGTACCCTATAAATAAGTCAAACCAAGGATATTCAGGGGATGATAAAGAACTTTTTTTATGCTAGAAAAGAAGATGATTGCACTAAAGAAAAAGTTAGTTGGTCATAGATTTGCTTAAAGGAAAAAGAAAGAGGTCTAAGGATCAAATCCATCAAAACAATAAACAAAGACGTTCTAAGCAAAAGGATGTGGAAACTTTTCACTATCTATGAGTCCCTTCTAGTACAATGGATCCTTTTTTAATAGGAATTAGTTTTCAAAAATTCAAACCTAAGACTACAAGCTCCTCATCCTTTTAAAACATTCTCAAGCTGGACTATATTAAACCCCATATAAGGTTTAGAATTGGTAATGGAGCTAGAAGCTCCTTGTGGTTCAGTAATCGGCATCCTTAAAGCCCCTTCTCCAATCTACCAAATACAAGTACCCTAATGTCCATTATGCTTGGCAACATATAGTACTAGCCTCTACTCAACTTTTGAAGGTTTACTGTTGTCATCAATTTAATGCCAAACTAACCATTGAACCAATATTTTGAGGATAAAGTTTCTTTGGTTGAAATATGGATTAAGTACTTATAATAATCACTCTTATTGGAGCATTTTTATAGGCAAATAATGACTAGGTTGAATGGAGAGATTTGGTTTGGTTTCTTTTGAACCAACCTAAAATTGCATTCATCCTATTGTTGCCTATCAAGGAGAAGTTACAATCTAGGGAAAGAATCATGTTTGCACTCTCTTCACCCTTACTTGTGTTTTATGCTAAAAGAAGCTTAAATTGCATTACCATTTATTCTTCACATGCCAATTTTTAGTTTATCTATGGCCCAATGTTCAAAATCTATGTAATAGGATATATCTGGTAAGTCATCTAAAAGATATTATTCCTTAGGCAGCTAAAGTTAAATACAAGCATCAGGGAGATTTGAATTTCTTTCAAGCTTTATCTTAGTCATATTGTTTACTTTATTTGGTTAGAAAGGAATAGAAGAATATTCAAGTAGAAAGTTGGACTTTTTAACTCCTTCCTTTAAGGAGTTTCTTTGCTCTTAAGACAGGTTGATTCTACAATGAATTTGCATAAATCCCTCAACTATGAGATGGTCACACGTTGGTGATTCCTTGTTCCTTTTAATTTACATGTTCCCTATTCCTATTCTGTTATAGCTTCTCAGCAACTAATAATCCATTATGGTCTTCTATTTATGATATTTCAATTTTAAATATCATAAATAAATTTTACCCTAATTATTATAATTCGCTTAGATTTGGGTGTTTAATGTAATTTTCCTTTTAATCTTTGAACAAAATAAATTATAACAAAAGCCTCTAAGATCTTGCATCTTATATGTCACAACAACATTATCAATATTGGGAAAAAAAACAGTTATAATAGTTTATTGTAATGTAAAAACTTGAAAGTTTACCGTAAGTCAAGTATAAAATCCTAGACAGAAAAATATAAGTATTAATGGTAGGTGAAAATGGTGAGTTGTTGCAATACTTGCTTGTTTGTTTATTTGATACCATAATGCAATTATATATCAAAGATAAAAATAAAAAACAAGACGAAAATAGTTACAAAATTATATAGCAAATCGACAGTGCTAAGTGACAATAGCAAGTTTCAAGAAAATGATGAACAAACTAATATAATGTAGCACGAAACTCATGTTGAGAACAACCAAACTTCCACTCCAAAACATTGATATACTTTTAGCAATTAATCCTAAAACAAAAGAACTAGTAACTGATATTTTCAATATTATTTTATGTAATATTATTTCCGACCAATAACATGATTTCAGGATTGTAAGCCTTAATTGATGGGAAGCCAATAACCGAAAGGAAGTGGCTTGCATGATCATGACGTTCCACTCACTCATTGATGAAGAAATGTGCAACTCATTTCGATCTATTGCCATTATCGTCTTTATCAGATGCCATTATAGCCAAAATGGGTCTACCTTCTTTCTTTCCAAAATGGGACCAATATATTTTGGCACCTTCAACGACACTATTCACAGTCACTAACATTTTCTTCAATTATTTCTTCGTGAAAAAGAAATGAAAGTCACGGGTAAACGCATAGCGTTTCCACATCAGAAATCTTCAAGATGTGAACTTGTTAATGGACACACTTTCTCTCTCGTTATTTAAGTTTACAATATTTTGGATGAAGAAGTTGCAAAATCAGTATATATAAACAGCAAAATAAACGAGCAGAGATTTGAAGAGAAACACCAAAATACAGAATTGGAAAAGAAAAACACTTGTACAGCATTGGTTATCTCACAGTTGATGCAACTGTATGAGCCCAAGACCTGAGATGAGCTTTCATGTCCATCTCACTACCCAAATCAGGGATTCTCCAATTCACCAATGGATTTTCTCTCTCTTTTTTTCTTGTATGCCATGCTTCTGAAAGATAAGGCCTTTGAACCTCATCAATCTTCTCTCTCTCAACTTGTCTTCCCAGACTTTGCAACCCAGGAATGATGGAAACAAGGCTTGAATCTTTGTCTTCTTCAGAGAAGACGAACCCTAAGTCCATGAACCCTTTTAACTCCTCGAACTCAAGATCTGACAAGCTCTTGCTGAGACCCCTTTTGGCAGAAGATTTCCTTTTTCCGTTGACTTTCTTCTTCAGGGACAGTGTCTCCATCATTTCTTCATGTTTTACTTTTTCATGATACTCGAACTCCATGATCTCTTCGCCGGAGGGTACTGTTTGGAGCTTTGGCGTGGAAGGGATTGAGCTTGGAGAGAAAGAATCGGAAGTAAAGCTCGTTTTTGAGCTCATGTTGTGGTCGCTTAAGGACCTAAAATGGAGAGTAGTTGGTAGGAGACTGAAGACTTCTGGTTGCGACGAGTTACCTTGTACATGGTTTTCATGAATAGGGTTTGTTTCAGGGTCGTCGTGAAGAAGTGGTAAAAGGGGTGGTTTTTTGGTGAAAGGTGGTTGCTCGAACCAATATGAATCGAAGAGGCTAAGAACTAATTCCTGGGCAGCCATGTTTTAACTTGCTTCGGTCGTGGCTATGGCTTTTTTTAGAAGATATGAACAAAAGGGTTAGTGAGATGGTCAACAGAGGCATAGATTTTTCAGACATGGAGAATTAGGTTGACAGAAAGAAATCATATGGGCTTGTGCTTATTTACTTTAATGTCCCTATGTTTTATTCGACCAATAGGCATATGATTTACAAGCTCTCTACACGTTTAAAATGTATAATATGCATAAAAGAAAAATTACTGCAAGAGATTCATTACCTACTTAGGTAATCATATTTTAAACAAACCTAACCTGGTCTTCAGCTTATATTTTACAAATCAGGCACTGAGTATTGCTGCAAAACAACGTGACAGTTTTTTCTGTATTAATGTCCTCAGGATTTGGCTGGACTGTGACTTTGATCTTCAGGTTCAAATGGCCAGCATTAGGGGTGGAGTTTATCTAGGAGTGTCCTGCAAAATAATGTTGGAATTTATCTTCCATGGGATGATAAAATCAGACTCAAGCTTAAGGATAATATAAAAAAACACAGCTTCCTAGTTTGTGGGTAAGACATTTACACACCATTTCCCATTGGATGGCGCATAGCTGAAACCGAACAAGTCACCTAAAGCATAGACTTTTAGAGAGTGCGTGGGCCTTATAGAGCGAATAGAGGAGTATCGGTCTAACTTTATGTATATTTGTATGAACATTCTATTGTCGTTTCCAGTAAGTTTATGTATAATGATTGTTTAACCCCTCTTCATCAGTAAAAGAAAAAGCTTCTTGTTGACCAATTCTTAGAGATGGATCTTACTATTGGTTGATGACATTGACGTAATCCCAATATCTATATTGTTTAATCCAATGCTGGCACAATGACCTCGATATTGTACCTTATTTTGTTTGTACGTTCATATATATCTTATCTATTGTATAATGGGTTAACAAGTTGAGCATTTAATAATCAATATAATATATAATTCAAATGATTCCATTTGATTGAGTGTTGTGATTAACTTCCTTTTTTTTTCATATTTCAGTTAAGAGGAAGAGTTGGATAAAAATGATTGGATTGGATTAGCGAGAGTTAGGCAATCCAATAGATCAAATAGTTAATCATATCGGTTTTTATGCAGAAAGAGATCCCGTGTGAGACTCAGTAGTTTAGTAGAGAGCTTCCAATCTAATTTTAATTATGGGTCTTTTATTAATTGAGAAATTGCAAATTCTATCATTTAATTAGGGTTAATAATTTAGGATGCGAGATTATAACTCAAGAGAGAGAGTAATATCCCTCAATTACCGCAAGTGCATGGGTTATGAGTTGTAGTATTTGAAGGATCGATCCCACGAAGAGGTTAAACTATTCTAATCCTAAGTTATCTAAGGCTAAGAAATTAAAAAATGAAATTAAAAAAAGAATATAAACATGAGAATTTGATTGCAGGAATTCAACTCAAGAAATTAAAACAAGACAAGAATTGAAATTAAGCAACACAAAATGTCACTATGGAATTAATCAAGAGAAATTACCAAGTTATGAGAGAGGGGATTATAACTATCATTAATGTTAACTTAGCTAATTATATGTTATCGAGGTGTCGGTTCTAGACTATTGTAAGAGGAATTACTCTCTCTCGAGTTATAATCTTGCACCCTAAATCATTAACCTTTGGAACGTTCAAGAGAGAGAAAAAAGAAGAGGGAGAGAGAAGAAGAAGAGGAAGAAGAAGCGAGTCCTGACATTGTTACTTTTCGGTTAGGTGCTCTCCCGACGCTGCTACCTTCTTGGATTGTCCGATCCAAGTTCTATTTCCTTTCCATTTTATTTTTGTTCATTTAATGTATAAGATTGAAATGGATTGTATGATGATGGGTTTTGGATTGTTAACGATGTTCTAACTGTTCCTTCGGGATTTTATTTTGATTTAATGTTAATATAGTCGATTTTGTGTTTTATTGATTGGGTGTTATGATTAACTTCAATTTTTGCATATTTCGGTAACAAATCCAGAGGGTGAGCCAGATAAAAATGATTGGATTGGATTAACGAGAGCTAGGTGATCCAATAGACCAATGATAGTTTAGTTTGTATTTAGTTGTTAATTTGATTGTTTAATACGTGTTTAGGTTAGAATTGTGTTAGTTATTAGATATTTGTATTTTAAGTGTTTTATGGGTTAGAGCATGCTTTTTAGCTTCAATTTTATATATTTAAAGTTTCTTTACGAGTTTGCTAGTGTTTCAGGGCAAATAGTAAAAACGGAGAAGATTCAGAGAAGATTTGGGAGCTAAACCAAGGGCACGATCGTGGCTAACAACCCACGATCATGACAGAAGCAGGTGCAAGGAGCCACGCTTGTGCCATAATCAGCCATGATCTTGACACATCCTAGGTTATCTAAGGCTCAGAAATTTATAAAAATGAAACAAGGATATAAACATGAGAGTTTGATTGCAGGAATTCAACTCAAGAAATTAATACAAAACAAGAATTGAAATTGAGCAACACAAAAGGTCACTATGGAAATTAATCAAGAGAAGTTACCAAGTTATGGGATAGGGAATTCTACCTATCATTAATGTTAACTTAGCTAATTATGTGTTATCGGAGTATCAGTTCTAGACTATAGTAAGGGGAATCTACTAACTAACACAATTATAACCTAAACACGAACTAAACAATCAAACTAAGAACTAAATACAAACTAAACTACCTACGAAAACATGATACAATCTACAACTATTACTATTCCCTACGTAAATAATTAGCTAAGATATATCTTTTTCATTTGGAAAGCCTCAACATTATTTAGTTATCGACATAACTTTTTGTTAATTAACTATAAAGTCTAGTTAATCTCTTACAAACAATTTATTAGACATATTTTATTATTCATGTTTGGAGAGATGCATCTTTTCATAAATAACTAATATAGGCATTACAAATTTACAAACTTTGTTTAGTTGACTTCACTAGTCTTAATTCATAGTTAGGATTAGTGATAACCAATTAAATTATGGTATACATGCCAATAAACTTAACTTAGTTTTAGAAATCAGTACGTGTACATAATTATTCTTTTGAATATCGTGTTATCATTAGGTCTTTGCATATTTTACTAAACCGTGTCTTTTAGTTAATTAATTAAAGAAGACTCTTTACTAACTTGAGTTAGGTCTATACATGGTAAAAAATTTAGTGAGATGGGCTTTTGGAAGCAAAGAAGAAATGGAAGAAAGAAGGAGTTAGTTAGATGAGCTATACATAACAACGAAGAATTAGTTCAATTAGTTTTCTTTTAAATAGAATTTAGTTGTAATTTATAACAAACATATGTATGTATTCAACTTAGAAAGAATAAGCATTAAAGAGTATTCATTCTACAAATTTATCAAAACCTCATTTTTGCTTTCTGAAAATTTACTAGCTCCGCATTCCTCCCTCTATTTTTTCAGACTTTAACATAGTATTAGAGCCTATTTGCTTTTGAGACGTCGAGGATATCTTTATCTATACTTAATTTGTCCATTATACATAATCAGAATTCTCATAACAAATCAGAGTTTAGCCTCATCTCAAAATTCATAACCAATGTAAGATCCAAATTCTCTACACTTCATTCATCTATTAGAAAATCATAAACCACTAATTACATCTCCAAAACTCACTACACTAAACTATGCTACGTGGAGTAGATCATTCAGTCTCGCACTTTAAGAAAGAAACAAGAATGGAATTATTGATGGTACAATTTCTAAACCAAATGTTAGTGATCTACTTTACAATGCATATGTTCATTGCAATAATCTCATCATTTCCTGGTTGTTGAAATTCATGAGTCAATCACTAGCTTCGACAGTTTTTACATAAATTCAGGTGTAAAAATATAGGAATCACTCAAAAAATGCTTTAGTCAACCTGATGATAATAGAATATGCAGATTACAATATGCATGATTTATCTATGTTAAACTAAGGAAACAAATGTGGACATATATTATACAGAACTTACTATGATTCTTAAGGAACTTAGTTACTATAGACCTTATCTCTACTACCTATGCGGAAACTGCAACCTACATTGTTTTCATCATTATTTGTTACATTTTTAATCCATGATATTTTAACTATATGTTTTATATATAATGCATCGACATGTTCTTTATCATGAATTATTTGCTTATTATTATAAAGTTAAATCATAGATAATATTATTAATTCAAAGTGTCAAGCATTATATATATAAAGTAAAATTATATAAATATCATTAAATTATACCAAAAATAATATAAAATTAAAAGATGATCATTTGCTCCTATACAAGATACTAATGACAACTTGAACAATTTTTATGGACAAAACAGTAAATAAAGAGATCAGTTTACAAATTATAGTATGTCAGGTGCATATTACAAAAATATTACAGCATAACCCAAATGACTACCTAGTGTTGTCCATGTCCATAAACTTGTAATCATCCACAAAGCTTAGTTAAAATCAACTAAAAATATTGTGAGTATTGATATAGTAAGTATTTGGTTCTGAATAAAGCAAACACCACATAACTTTACCATTCACAATATAAATCACTCATAAGTTGCATCTTCATCTATCCTATAATTCGAGGAAAAAGTACTAAATTTAAATTATATTACATATAGGAAGTGAAAGAAAAAAAACAAGTAATCTTTTGAATAACATATCATGTTTTACTAATGTTGCTCGAGTTTCTTATCTC
>JANIPN010000007.1:4484373-4496738 GCA_027478595.1 Erythroxylum anguifugum
TTTCTATTTAGAAGTTATATTTTTATGTGTTATACAACCCGATGGATATCCAAAAACCCGAACAACCCAATGGATTTAGATATGGGTAGTAAATCGTAAAAACTGATAAATATGGATATGGATATGGATTGAATCATAAAAAATGGATATGAATATGGGTAGAGTAAAACTCGAACCGAACCCTACCCATTGTCATCCCTAACTGTACCCTGCTATGCATTTAAGATTCTGACCATCCTACTTATTTTAATGAATGACAGAGATTTATTCAGACGAGTACAACAATTCGGTAAGAGCAAATTTGTTCCCTTAATTTTAAGGGGGAAAAAAGGGCTAAGTCAGAATATGTAAAAGAATTGGGAGCCAAAAAATCAAGGGAATCCCATACTCCAGCAATGAGCTTGGCAGGGCTTCTCACCAGTAGTCTCCACAAGAACATTCCCCATTTTTGAAATGGTGGAACCTACTCGTGTCTCGCACTATAATTTCTCTGTTCTTGTATTTGGATATCAGTTTGATAGCAACATGGCAATCACTGCAGACCCTCAGGTTCTTCATTACCCTTATTGGTACACCGGGTGGAATAGTGATTAAAGCAAAAGCAATAGCCAATTTTTCACTGTGTTGCACCAGATTGTTTTCTTTCTCCTCGTTATCCATATCATGCAAATCTGAGCCAGTATCAGCCACGTAGCCCAGCAGCTTCAGCTCCTCCATTAGCTGTTTCAAATACAAGTCAATCTCCTCTGATCTTGGATGTGACTTATCACCCATGGAGAACTGGTGAACCTGATTTTTCACTTCCAACCAGCTTATACCAGGTTCCTTCTTCACATTCTGATCTCTCATGGCCTTCCTCACCTCAGAAACATCTTGCCATCTCTTGGCAGAAGCATGAATGTTTGCGAGCAGCACATAGGAAGCTGAATCCTGAGGATCAAGTTTAAGAACCTCTCCAGCAGTTCTTTTTGCCATGTCCGCATTCTTGTGGATTTTGCACGCAGATAACAAAGTTTTCCATATGATAGCATCTGCTTTTACGGGCATTGTTTTTATCATGGCCTCTGCTTCATCCAAGCAACCCGACCTACCAAGTAAGTCAACTACACAAGTATAGTGTTGCAGGCTAGGTTTCAAGCCATACTTTCCAGTCATCAACCCAAATAATTTCATTCCTTTATCCTTCAGCCCACAATGACTACAAGCATAAAGGAGGCTTAAGAAAGTAACCTCGTTTGCCTCCAAATCTTCCCTCTCCATCTGCTCAAACAAGTCAATAACTTCCTCTCCTTGTCCGTGAAACCCATAAGCAGCAATCATTGCGGTCCACAATACAACATCTGAATCTTGGCACTCGTAAAAAGCCTTCACAGAGTCCTGCAAACATCCACACCTAGAATACATGCTAATTAATGAGCTAATCACCCCAACAACAGAACTAGCGCCAGTCTTAATGACTTCACTATGAATTTGCTGACCCTGACCGAGAGTAGCCATCTCTGAGCATGAACTAATTACACTCACGAATGTTATTTTATCAGGCCTAAATCCTGCCAGTTTCATCATATTGTATAGGTCTAAAACTTCCTCAGATAAGCCATTTTGAGCTTTACCTGCAATAAGGGTGTTCCAAGCAACCAAATTACGCATTTGCATAGATTTGATAACTTCTTCTCCTTCCCGCAAACTACCACTTTTCATATACATGTGAGCCAAAGAGCTTCCAACAACCAAATGGAATTGAAATCCACATTTCAAGACGTAGGCGTGAACTTGCCTGCCAGCATATAGAGCCTTCAGGCCTGCACAACCTCTAAAAACACTGCCTAAGGTAAATTCATCGGGCCAAAACCCCAATTCATACATTTCCTTAAACAAACTCATACCCTCTTCATTAAACTCAAACTGGATCGTCCCAGCAACCATTGCATTCCATGTGGCAACATTCCTCTCGCCCATTTCATCAAACAAGTTATGGGCACCCTCCAAATCGCCAATTTGCAAATACCCATTAATCAAAATGTTATGAGACATGATATTTCTTATCGGAAGCACGCGAAACAAGGTTAATGCCGTTTGAAACTGACCAATTTTGGAGTACATGTTGAGGAGGTGATTTGACACAAACTTTTGCTTTGAATAACCAGAAGTAACTACCAAAGAATGGAGCTGTTTCCCCAAAATAAGTGACTTCTTTCGTATGCAAGATTGAAGAAGATGAGGAAATAAATATGGATCGGTCCATATCTGGGATCGAAATCTCTCAAATGCTTCTTTGATGTGACCTTTAGAACAGAGGTTTGCGAAGTCTAATAAAGTATGACAAGAAGTCGTAGACAGAAAACGAGAGGTAAAGAGACGGAGGCTGGCGACGCAGGCCTTACCCATGCCTCTAGTTTTACATAATTGGTTTGTTCTACTTTTACATCACGTTACAAGTGAGTGGGCCTCTGTTTCTAAATCCTTAATTACTTTCAGTTGTTTCGCGACAAGTGAAAGGTGAAGAAAGAGTTGAATTTTCTCAACCAAAGCAATCAGTCACTGTCCGATTAGTTTGATCTTGTTGGTCGAATGCTACTTACTACATTGGTTTTTGAAGTAAAGCAAATTACAGATGAGAATAGGAGAGAAACAACTAAAGGATAGATTCAGATTGTGATAGATTTCCAATTAGTATATGAGATTAGTGTACAGACTACCAAAACATGCACAATTATACAAATGCAGTAATGGACTGAAGGCTATAGACAGCTGAAGTTTCATACGCAACCAGGGTGTGATACCGAAGTTTCATACGCAACCTGGCGTATGATACCGACACATATTCAGGCTAACTACACAGTCACTTTAGAGGGAACCGAAGCAGGAACTCGATTTTCAGCAGGAATTTCAACAAATTCTGAGAGAATGGCTCGGAACTCATCACCTGACATGGTTTCCTTCTCGAGCAGAACTTCTACAATCTTGTCTATGGCCTCACGATTATTCCTAATGTGGTTCAGTGCAACCTCGTATGCAGTGTCTGAAATCCTCTTGATAGCAGCATCAATGTCTTCAGCAAGCTTTTCGGACATTGAATTTCTTGCCATCATTCTCATGATTACATCAGCACTTTGAGATGATAAATCCATAAGTGACCACGGACCAATTTCAGACATACCAAAAGTGGTTACCATCTGTATACGAGATTAAAAACATGTTACTCAGTTTCATTAAAACTGACAGAATATACAAAGCTATAGAAGGCTCTTCAGACTTGCAGACAACCAAGATAAAAAGAAAAAATGTAATACAAATCAACTTGGGATGTAAGCCCAGCACTGTGGTTCTTCAAACTTATGATCGCAATGAAATAAAAGTAAAACTCAAATCTTTCTACTTTTTCCTTCTTTAATATTATTCTCAGTCCTTCAAGCTAATTAAGTAATGCATATAATTTTTCTAGGAAAGATAGTAAACCTTTTGGTAGTAGATGGCAAATAGAGGAGCTCTGACTTACCTGCTTAGCCAAACTGGATATCTGTTGCAGATCACCAGCAGCCCCTGTAGTCACCTCAGGCTCACCAAAAATAACTTCCTCGGCAGCCCTGCCACCAAGTCCACCAACTATTCTAGCAAAAAGCTGTTGCTTGGAGATCAGGGTTGGGTCATCTGAAGGAATAAACCAGGTGAGGCCTCGTGCCTGACCACGTGGAATCAACGTGACCTTTTGAACTGGATCATGCCCTGGAGTTAATGTTCTGAATAAACAGATCACGTAACCACATTATCAGTTTTGTTTTCCTTTCTTCATTTATAAACCGGGATAGGAATGAACACAAGTTAGAGAGACATACTGAGGAGATAATTAACAAGTCATGGCCAAATTGTAAGTGAAACTGAGAAGAAATATAAGAGTAAAACCAGGAAAAGAATTACCTTATACTTGAGATTTCACATACATTATATTTGGACTCGAACTAGATAAGGATTTGGTCAAGTTAGTATTCCATAGGACATATCCTATCTGTGTTTCAGCTGGTCTTCAAAATAAGAATTTAGTGACATATATATGTACAATGCTAAATTCAGAGGTAAAGACTAGTGTATAATGCCCCATAGAAATGTATTCTTGCTCTTTTCTTCCCAGTTGAGAATTTCAATAGATAATTCAACGGTCACTTACTCTTTCAAAGGGGCATTCAAATCTAAACTTGAAGGATCCTACTTATATCACTCCAAGCATGTTCAGAACATCTGCCATCTACTTGGATTCTTAGCTCTACTACAAGACAAAACAACACAACACATGATAATATTTGGAAAAGAAAATTATCTAGGTCATCAACGTACCCACAAATCGCATGGCCAACTTCATGATAAGCAACAAGACTCTTACTCTTCCCATCTGTCATGACTGTTCCTTCCATTCCAGCAACAATCCTATCAATTGAGTCATCAACCTCTTTAGAAGATATAGCAGTCTTTCCACGTCGACCAGCAAGTATAGCTGCCTCATTCAAGAGGTTAGCAAGATCAGCTCCACTGAAACCTGGTGTTCGCATGGCTATCACATCAAGAGAAACATCTGCATCAAATTTCTTATTGCTGGCATGGACTTTTAATATCTCTGACCTGCCTCGAATATCTGGAACATCCACAGTCACCTGTGCCAAAGTTTTGTTTAATATCTATTTGAATGTCTAAAACGCAAGTTATCAGAATAAGTGCCACGCATTTCTACCTGTCTGTCAAAGCGTCCAGGTCTCAATAAAGCATTGTCAAGAATATCTGCTCTGTTAGTTGCTGCAATAACAATAATGCCAGTATTTCCCTCGAAACCATCCATTTCTGTCAAAAGTTGATTAAGAGTCTGTTCTCTTTCATCATTCCCTCCACCAATTCCTGTCCCTCTTTGCCTTCCAACTGCATCAATTTCATCCACAAACACAATGCAGGGAGCATTTTCTTTGGCTTTCTTAAAGAGATCACGAACACGAGAGGCACCAACACCAACAAACATCTCAACAAACTCAGAACCTGATATGGAGAAGAATGGTACACCAGCTTCTCCAGCAATTGCCTTGGCCAGAAGAGTCTTCCCAGTTCCTGGAGGACCAATAAGAAGCACCCCTTTTGGAATGCGGGCACCAATTGCAGTGAACCTCTCAGGTTTCTTCAGAAACTCAACAACCTCCATGAAATCCTGCTTTGCCTCATCAACTCCAGCAACGTCATCAAATGTCACTCCAGTGTTTGGCTCCATTTGAAACTTGGCCTTAGACTGGCCAAAGGCCAAAGGGAAACCAGGTCCACCAGGACCTCCCATTCCTCCAGATGAACGTCGAGAAAGTAGGAAGAGACCCCCAATTAAAATCAATGGAAAAGCCAAATTTCCAATCAAATTAAACAACAAAGAACCTGAGTCTTCTTGAGCATTATGTGCAGCAAAGTCGATGTTTTTTTCTCTCAACTTCTGAAGAAGTTCTTGGCTGAGTCCAGGGAGTTGAACACGGACTCGCTGAACGCGGTTACCCAACTCAGGAGAAATAGCCTCTACAATAGCAATGGTGCCATTCTCAAACAAGTCCACTTTTTTCACCCGGTCCTTATCCAAATACTCCAAAAACCTGGAATATGACATCCTGGAGGAAGAAACCCCTTGCTCATCAGCATAAGCTTTCCCATTCCCTAGTAAAGTGGCTGCACCAATTCCGGTATTCCCAAACAAAAGATTTAAGAAGCCTCTTCTCCCTTGATGATGCCTCTGGTCCAAAGATGCCTTGGCAAGGACTACTTTTGACCTCTTACCAGCGGATGGAAGTCTTGAAGAAATGAAAAGATGCTTGCCATAGAACTCTTTGCCCAAATTAGGCTTGTTGGTGTTGAAGCATATATCACCCACAAAACATGTTGAAGTCGCCATCTGTTACCACGGAAACGCATGTATAGTCCCAATAAGAATCCAAAGACAATATAAGCATCCAACAATCAAGTTCACTTGAGACTACAAAAATTCTGCTACCAGTAATTCATGCAAAACGAAAAAGAGACACCAACAAAGCACGGCCATTCCAGAACTATTCAATCATAAATCGCTACATTGTCAACCCAAACTAGAAACTCGGACTATAAATCTAGGATATTGCACTAGTTGTTCGTCAAACCCACCAATAACAGCACGGAAGAGGTAAAATAGAATTCAATGTCTTCTATGGAACATAAATCAAAGTTATCTATACTTAAATATGGACTTGGAAATTACAAACAAGACAGCAGTTTTAAACAATTAACATAAATAAAACCCCAGCAAACGAACTTAGCGACTAAAAACCAACTGAAAGAGTCTATGTCTAAATAAAACGAAACTAAAAAGAAAAAGAAACAAAACCCACCATTATCATTCATATCAAAATGAAGAATTCGAAGAAAATTACGTACCTTGAAAGAAATAGAACAGTTGCTTTACTGGGTATGACTAGAAATGAATAAAAATGGAAGGGAACTGGTAAATATACAATTACTAATAAATAACAAAGCAGTAGCAGAGTTTCAAGCAAAGGATGGAAGGCGATGTGCTGTTGGTATATATAATGCACTCGGAGCTCTCTTACCATTAAACATGGGGAAGTAGAGAGAGAAAGGGTGTGGCTGGGCAAGGGTTTACGTGGCGCTTTTACAATGGTTTAGTGTTTCGTGTTTCAGTTGATGTGTTATCGAGTTTTTCTGGCTTCTACTTCTACACAAGTAATTCTCTTGCCATTCGTATGTGTGTTTGTGGGTCACAACCGCTGCAGAGATATTTTCCATTCCAGGTATTACTATTGGCACGTATTTCATTTTTCTCTATAGTTTTATTAATTTTTAAATAAATTAATTTTTAATTTTTTTTAAAAAAATATAATTTTGTTAAAAAAATCTTTTTTCTTTTTTTAAAAAACAACTACTCAGTAGAAGTCTCATTGAAATAAGAGGCTAAGGTGGTCTAAAAATATGTAGTCTTATCCTTAACTGATAGAGAGTTTGTTTTCGATAGACCCACATAAAAAATACATACAAAAATAATGACATAATAATAATTAAAATTAAAAATAAGATTAGACATAAGAAATAAAAATAAATAAATAAATATAACTACATGCAACTTAAAATATAAAAATAAGTAATAAAACAAATAATACAATAAATACATAATAAGGTAAAGAATAAAAAAGATAAAACAAATAAATAAACAAGTAAATAAATAAAACAAATAAAAAAATGTTTAGGTTAAGTAATGAAATGTTTAGGGTAAATAATTAGGCTAAATACAAAAAATAAGACTCGAAGGAAAATGTTTAAAAAGATCTATAAGAAAGAAAATGACATCTTTATGTGAGATTCTTTACTCGTATCCTAATACACTAAAGCTTTCTATTAAGCACCACATCCTCGGTAAATTTCAGTGGAGTTATATCATTCTTGATCATCTTTCTTCTATTCTTCTTAGGTGTTCCTTTTTTTCTCTTATAGTCTTAAGTGAAGTTCTCTAGTATCTTCTCACAGGAGCGTCAACATATCTCTTATTAACATGTCTAAATTACCTAAGTTTTGTCTCTCTTAATTTACATTAATATTAGCCACATTTAATTTGTTTCTTATTATTACATTCCTGACTTTATCTATTCTAGTAAGGTTGTACATCTAATGGAGCATCCTCATCTCCGTTACCATTAACTTATGACTATGCACGTGTTTGATGAGCCAATATTTTGCCTGAGAGAGTATTGTCGGCCTAATCGCTACGTGATAGAATTTTCCTTTAAGCTTGAATGATATTTTCTTGTCACGTAAACTCTTGATATACTTTTCTATTTAATCCACCTGATTTGATATGGAAAACAATGTCATCAATTAAATGTTTTTAGCATGACCACTCATTTCAATTTTTTAACTTACTCAAACAAATTAAACTTGATTCTAATAAATAATTTGAGTTAACTATAATAATGTATAGGTTTAGATTGAGTTAAGTTAGCTCGAGTCGAGTTTAAGAACTAAATTAGATTATCATGTCATTAATATTTAATTGGTGACGTATATGTTGCGCTATAATTTTTTAATAAAAATCTAAGATAAATATTTATTATTTTTTAAAATATAAAATTTTTAAAGGTTAATTAAGTCACAAAGTCATGTGTTTTATCCCTTTTTTAACTGCAGCACATTTATACTAAATGAAATTTGAGTATTGTTTGTGTACTAAATAATAACATATTTGGTCTTTCTAATCTGTGTACTTTTTCATAGAATCCTTTAACCTAAAAATTTCTTAATTTAACTTTATTATGTTTGAATTTTTTAATAAATTACTTTATATTAACATAGTTGATAGAAGTGCAATATGTAATTCCCACATAAGTCATAACTTATCACATTATTATATGTATTATTTTTTAAAAATAAAAAGAAATGCATTTATCTAGCAAATTTTCAACAGGAGCCAAGAAAGATAAGAAATGTTGAAACAACAAACTTAGAAAAGGCAAACTACTGAAAGTAAAGACTAATGATTAATGATTTTAGAAAAAATTTCATCTAACAACCATGTCATAACTTATATTCGAGGTGAGATCTTTAAGCACAATATATTGATACATATATTCAAAATTTCAAATTATCACATGTCACATCATTATAATATTGATAAATCATTTATATGGTTATCAATGTTAATATTTCTAATTAATATAATAATGATTCACTTGATAGAATGTCCCACAATACAATATATACTAAAACTCACATCCTCTCACTTTTTTATTCAAATGATTTAATTGAGAAATTAAAATTTATTAACTTCAATTTATTTACATATTTATATTATTTATAGAAGTTATTAGGCCAATAAGAGTGTCTTTGCCTATGATAAACGAAAATTAGTATTGCATCCTAATTTAGATATAATCAAATTTCATTTATTTCATTTACTTTATTTCATTGAAATATTATAAATCAAATATGTTTAAGTATTATTTTCAATATTATTTCATCTTCCATTTGAATTTTTTATCTTATAAAATTTCAGGGGTTAATGAAATTAATTTAGTGAAATTTAATTATCTCAATTCCCACACAATCGCACTAAAAAATTGAATTTCCTTTTAGATTTCCTTCTTGATCAATAACAAGTGTAACATTGTGAGTTAATTGGGAAGTTTCAGTTTGTGGTTACATTAATATATGCTTCAAATTTTGCTTTCCAACGAGCTAACTTGTGGAAATAGCTATTGGAGTTACATGTAGGGATGCAAGGGGCGTGGATAGTGGTAGGAGATTTTAATTGTTGTCACAATTCTGCTGAAGTTGAAGGAGGTGTGCGATTTCATGGAGGTGCAGGAGTTAAACTTAATAAGCTATTTCATTGTACTGATCTAGTGGATCTCAGAGGAATTGGATGATGGTTAACTTGGGAAAATAAACAAAAAGGGAATATGTTTATTAGGAAGAGACTTGACCGAGCATTGGTAAATCAAAACTGGCTCAGCTCTTTTCCACTTGCTTCAGCCGTGTTTGGAGAACCAGAATTTTCTGATCATGCATCCATTCTAATTCAACAGTCGAGTGATGGAAATAGGATCAGGGAACCATTCAAATTTTTTAATGGATTACTTCAGGTAGAGGGTTTTATGGAGGTGATTTTGCAAGTTTGGAGGATTGAGGTAAAAGGGCATAAAGCTTTTCAGTTGATGTAGAAATTGAAGATTGCCAAACAAGTGATCAAAGAGCTTAACAAGCATAGAACTCGAAATATTTAGGATATTGGTACCAATTTGGCTGAGATACAAAAGCAATGTTATAGGGCCCCCCTTAATGATAGTTTAAGAGTGCTTAAGGCTGGTCAGATGAATAAATTCCAGGAAGCTTTGAAATTGAATGATTCAATCCTTAAATAAAAAGCGAGACAAACTTGGCTTAAGGAAGGTAACATCAATAACAAGTTTTTCCAGGCGGCTATCCTAGCTAGGAGAAATACCAATACAATTACTGAATTGATGGATGTAAGGGGTAATGTGTTGCGTGGTTAATAGGCAATTACTGAACACATTAGGGAGATTTTTTTGTCAAACTTATGAGAAATATCGAAAATGCAGGGAATGGTTTTGGGGTTAAGGATGTGTTGGAGTTCTCTCCAAGTCAAGATAAACTGGAAGTGTTAAATGCTCCTTTTTTAGCTCAACAAGTGAAGCAGGCCTTGTTTGATTAAATGGTTCAAAAGCTCCCGGTCTTGATGGATACTCGACTGGTTTTTTTCAACAAACTTGGAATATCACAGGTCAACTTTTAACGAAAGCGGTGCTAGAGATTTTTTGGTCTGGTAAGCAACTGAAGGAGTTCAATCATACTTACTTATGTTTGATTCCCAAGAAGGAGCGACCAGAAAGGATTACGAACTATCGTCCAATTTCGTGTTGCACAACGGTGTATAAAATAATAGCTTCTCTTTTAGTGAAACGTCTGAAGGGTGTATTGGCTGAAGTGGTAAGCAAAGCCCACGGGGCTTTTCTTCCTTCAAGAAGTATTAGGGATAACATATTGTTGATGCAAGAATTGTTAGAAGAATATCATACAGGCAGAAAGATTAATAGTTGTGCCTTAAAGATTGATCTTTATAAAGCTTATGATACGATTGGATGGGGATATTTGAAGGATTGCTTGGAAGGGATTGGTATGCCTACACGATTTTGTCATTGGATACTTCAATGTATTCAAACCACTTCCATGAGTGTGTTAATCAATGGGATTCCTACGAAACCATTTATGATCATTAGAGGGAATCGACAAGGGGACCCTCTCTCCCCTTACCTATTTACTTTGGCAAAGGAGGGACTTTCAAGACTACTGACTAAAATGGTGGAGTGTAATGGGCTATATCAGTATCATTATAAATGTAGAGAAATGAAACTGTCACATTTACTGTATGTCGATGATGTGATATTATTGTGTAAGGCTGAACCACAGGTGCTATCGATGATGATGAATTTGATAAACATTTTTTTAGGTGGTCGGGGATGAAGATGAATATATAGAAGAGTGGAATTTTTGTGTCTTCGGATGTTCGTAATCAGGGGTGGATTAGTAGGTTGGTGGGGTTACGTTTCCAAGAAACACCGTTTAGGTATCTGGGAGTACCGATCACTTTGGGTAAGACTAGATTTTTTTATTTCTTGCCATTGTTGGAAAAATTGAAAGGCCGAATCAATGCTTGGCAAAATTGTTTTGTTAGGCCTTGTCCTAATTGCTCAAATTGTTTATTCGATTAATTTTGTTATAATTGATTATTTGGTTATTTGTGTTTGAATTTGTTTAATTGATTAATTATGTTTGAATTTGCGGTTTGAAAATTTTTGAATTTGTTTTGATTAGAAATTGAATTTGGAATTTAAATGTTAGGTGAAATTAGAATTAATGTGGTATGTTTGGTAGGTTAGAAATAAATGGTTGTATTAAATGAGATAAGAGTTAGTGAGTTAGTTAGTTAGCTTAGAACTAATAGGTTAGAGAGTTAGTTAGGGTGGTTAGAAGCCAACTAAGGGTATAGTTGGAAGAGCTTGGTAAGTGAGGGGCATAAGTGGAAAACCAAGAGGAAAATGAAAAACAAATAAGAGAAGAGAAGAGGGAGAGTGTCGTGGGAGTTAGAGAAAAGAAGAGAAGGGTGCGTGGAGAGGAAGAAGAGAAGAAGAAAAGAAGAGAAGAAAAAGAAGGGAAAAAGAGAAGGAAAGTTGGGGATTCAAGGAGAAATCAAGCTTCTAGGTAAGTTCTTCCATCTTTCTTCTTGCTTTGTGAAGAAATGAGATTAGGGTTTTGTGTTGGAGAAGAGTAGAGAGAGAAAGCTCAAGGAGGAAGAAGATGAATAGTGAAAATGGTAGGGTTTTTGGGATTTTTAACTAGGTTTGGATTGTTTTAACTAAGATGAACATTGAAAGTGTTAGATTGAAGGTTCATTAAGGCTAGGTAATTTTCTAGGGTTTTGAGAAGGGGAATTTCGAAATTTATGAGGGATTGATGGAATTATTGTTGTGTTATAGGAAATCAAGAGCTTAACCAAGGCCAAGAGGAAAGAAGCTAGTGGTTTTGGGATTTGCAATTTGAGGTGGGTAAAATTCTTCTAGTTGTTGTGTGATGTGAGCACATGCATGATGTGTGCTAAATGTGATGAATGTTTTGTCAAAGTATTGTGTATGATGAAACAATTAAATCGAGATATTGATATGGATGCATTTGAAATGTTTGACATTTGATTTCATGCCATTATATGAATTTTGGCATTTTGAGCATGATTTGATAAATTGAAGCATGAATTTGAGTGTGTTTGGGTTAGAGGAAACCGTTTTGTAGTCGCGTCG
>JANIPN010000007.1:4525079-4536949 GCA_027478595.1 Erythroxylum anguifugum
AGCTTGATTCATGAATAGGTTCGATCTCCGTTGCTCTTTCCAGCATTTCATCGAACACGTTAGGTTCATCATGTGACTGGTTCGAATTTGTGAAGTCTGGGAGTAGATCCAAGATCTTTCGAAGAAGAAGATTGTTCTCAGCACAAGACGAAATAAGCTTGGTGAGACTATGGTGTATGGCCTGAATGTTATCATCGAGGGCGTTGAAATGAAGTTGGTGTTGATGCTCTGCCATTTACGCAGAGGTTCAATGAAAGCACCAATGTAATGAACTAGTTTTGTAAATAACCAATGAAACAGTAACAAGGCAAAATAGATGATTGTATTGATTCAACAGTGAGGATTACAAGCTTTGTAAAAGGAAAACAACAAGAAAATAATAGAGAAGAAAAAGATGAGAAACAAGGAGAATTGGGTGAGAGAGAGAGAACTGCAATCTGCATAACAATATTCATGCCTTGAGCCTTGGCAAAACACTGCAATTTATGGAGCACATTTGTTATTCCTTCTTCATAGGGCTTGGGGTCATTCTTTTTGTTGGGCCTTTGCTTCATAAAGATATTAGCTCATAACATCATGCTAGTTTAAGAGAGACACTATTAAAGAGTGAGTGACAAGAAGCAATCAAAAAGTAACCTGTGAAACAAGGTGTCCAGATAAGTGTATCTTCATTGTTAGTATCAGTGACGACCGGAAGGTGATCAATTAAAGCATGGAAGCCTTTAAAATTGCATGCCCATACACCATTAGAAAAAATATCTGATACTTTAGAGGAGTTTGGGATGCGCGTGCATAGCCGTTGAAGATCGTTTTAAAAAATCAATAGATTAATGTTAGTCCAATTAGCTTACCACAACAAAGTGTTTTCCCTATCCCCCAATCATGTGCTTGATGGAAACATAAGCAGTGCTTTGAGTTTTCAAAAGTTGGGTGAATATCCAAGAATGTTGAGAGGAGGGTGAAATCTTCCAGAAACTCACGTTTCGAAGATGAATTCCATGCACCCATTTAATCCATAAAGCCCCTCTATTTGTAAATAATCGCCATATTTGTTTGCATAACGACACCTTTTGTGTAATTGAAATCGGTATAATGCCCAAGCCCCCAAGATTCTTCGGTAGTGTGAATTCGCTCCACTTGACTTTTGCCTTCTTGGCATTTTCAGCTTTACCCGATCAAAGAAAAACCTTCAAGATCTTGTCTATCTCGTCATGACTCTCTTAGGCAAAGATTAAATGGGTAGACCGAAGCATGCTATTTAGTATAGATAAAATTAAATTCAACCTAGCTGCATATGAGAGATGTCGATTTTGCCAAGCATTTATCTTATCCTTGAGCTTTTCGAGAAGGGGGTATAATCAGAGAATTTAGGTTTTGTAAAGGTTATTGAGACCGCTAAGTATTTGAAAGAAGGTGGGTGTAGACTTGTACCGATCATATTATTGAGCTCCTCCTTATTACTCACATCCAATGACATATACAAATGACTTTTCTCAAAGTTTATTCTCAAGTTTGACCAACTAGACAAAGTTTCCAATGTCTTAAGCAATAAGTTGACGCAAGTGAGTTCTGCATCACTAAGAAGCACCAAGTCATCGACAAATAATAGGTGAGTAAGCATGTTTTCTATACATCAGTGATAAAAGGTGAAGCTACCATTAAAACCCATAAGCTTGTTTAATAATTGGGACAGGCCTTCCATAGCAATTGTAAAGAGGTAGGGAAAAAAGGGTCCCCCTACCTGATGCCTCTTGTATTTTGAAAGGGAGTAGAGGGCATGCCATTAATAAGAACACTCAGGAAAGCAGTAGATATGCAGGTCATAATCCATTTGACAAATTTCTAGGAAAACATGAATGAAGCTCCAGTTGAGAGTGTTGAAGGCTTTAAAGAAGTCAACTTTTATTAAATAGCTATTAATTCTTTTTGTCAAAGCATAATATTGTCTTTGATGTTTCTCTTCGGTATGAAAGCACTTTGGGAGATATGAATAACTTCCTTTTAACACCATTTTTAATCTATCAGCAAATACTTTAGTGATAACTTTATAGAGTGTATTGCAACATGAAATCGGACGAAAATATGCCATATGCATTAGCTGCTTCTTCTTAGGCATGAGGCTTATATAAGTGTGGTTACCTCCTTAAGCATTTTAGAGGATGAAAAAAAATCTAAGACAACCTCCATAAATAAATTCCCCGTAATCTCCCAAGTCTATTGAAAGAAACCAACAGAGAACCTGTCGGGTCCTGGGACTTTAGTAGGATGCATGCTGAATAGTACCTTTTTTATTTCCCATTCAGTGATAGGAGATACCAACGATGTCTTATTATCCTGATCCAACGAACTAGCTAGTAATTGCTTCATGTTCGAAGAAGGGTCTTCAGTGCATGTTGGTCCCATCAGGTGATTGAAAAAATTTGTTACCAAGGTTGTGAGAGTAGCATAATCTGCATAAGTGTTGCCATCTTCATCTTGTAGTTGGGCAATTATGTTATGACTTCTTCTAGATAAGAGGGACGAATGAAAAAACTTTAAGTTAGTATCACCATCTCGAAGCTAATTGATACACGTAGTTTGCTTAAGAATGGAGTGTCGTAAGTTAGGCGATTGCTAATACTTTTTTAAATAATTAGTTTCTGTTGCTCGTAAGTTTGTATTATATGGGTCAAGATAACAATTGTCTTGAGCGGTCTTAAGATGTTGTTGTAGGTCAATGAGCTAAGGAGACTTTTTTCTGAGGAACAACTTGAGTGTAGCTTTAACCTTTTTCAATTTTCACATTAGTGCGCTGATATGGTTTATAACCAGAGATATTTGGATACCAACAGCTGAAGACAAGATTCATAAAACCTGCCATCTATAAGATACCATTGAAATAATGAAAAGGAGCTCTAACCTTTGTGAGATGAGAAATTCCTTGGATAAGCATATATGAGTGGTCAGAGAGGAGAGTTTCACCAAAATATACATAAGAATGGGGGAATGTAGCTGCCCAGTTGGGGTTTATCAAAGTCTTGTCAAATTTCTTCCTTATAAATAGACCCCATTTATTTATTTGACTAAGTGAAGAACCTACCAGATGCGGAGGTCCATCCAGTCCACATTGTTAAATAGGTAGGTGAACTCTTTGGTGTCCCCTATAGATAATCCCCCCTCCCCCCTCCATTTATGTAGAGTTTAATGTGCAATTAAAATAACCTCCTACTAACCATGCATACTACGAAGTAAACTACAATCTGACTAAATCCAACCAAAGTTTTTGTCGCTAAAAACCAAAGTTGGAAGCATATATAAAAGTGAGATCAAAGGTTACATTACCTCCCTCTCTATGACACTGCAAATGCATAAATTGATCACTTTCCTTAACTTTATTTACAGATAAAGTATCAAAGTTAAAGAAGCAGAAAATCCGCCCATTATAAT
Source organism: Erythroxylum anguifugum (assembly GCA_027478595.1). NCBI lineage: Eukaryota > Viridiplantae > Streptophyta > Magnoliopsida > Malpighiales > Erythroxylaceae > Erythroxylum > Erythroxylum anguifugum. The sequence goes on from JANIPN010000007.1 coordinate 4,528,506, forward strand.
GGGAAGAGTGATTTGAGAAAAAAATGCCAATTAGCTCCCAAAAAGTAAGATCCTTATGTTGAAGTGGTTTCTTTATTTTGGTCTCAACCAAACCAAGTAACCAAGGTTTTTGAGATTTAATAAATTCCTTCACCATGGATCTTTTTAGAGGGTTATTGAGTCCTGTAATGTTCTAAATCAGAACTATAATGAAGGGGAGAACCCCTTGTTTGGTTTTTCCCTTTCCTCCTTGTAGTTCGCCTGCTAGACTTAGTGTTATGTATTTGGAATTCTTCCTGGTCTTTCTGATCAGTCTGTTGAGTTGTCTCAACAATAAGGGCATTACCAAACTCACTAAAAGCATTATCATAAATAGAATCATCGATACCTTTGAGTCCTCAATTACTACCTGCTTCCAGAGTAATTGGTGCTTGACCAAGTAAGTTAGCCTCTGAACTTTCTGACTTTCCTTATGCAGTAGATCAAGGCCTTTCTTTAAGATTAACTTGCCATTTGTTATCTTGATGTTTTGTGGTACAGTTATAGCTCCCTCTTTATCTTTTGTTGTTAAAGTATCGTTTATTAGATTATTGTATCCCTGTCCAGGGATAATAGACTTCATTTCAAGGAATTCTATATACATAACTGTTATAAAAGTCTTCCCCGTTGGTTTCCAAATTTTGGTAGAGTTAGTGGGCATCCAGGGATAAGAGAGAGTGATTATTTTGTTCCCTAGCTCTCTAAACTTTCCATAGCTAAAGACAGACAAGGTTTTCAAAAAGGGAGAAGTTTTCGTTACTTTAATACATACTTTAGCATAGCCTATTCTTTCTATGGAGGTTGTCTGAGTGTCCATGCATAAGGTTTTTCCAAGCGAATTGGCTATATAACTCATGCCCTTTAAGGTCCAAAATTTTAGAGGAATGTTGTTAAAATTTACCCACAATGGGAAGGTCTCAATCTTACTGCGATCTATCTCCATTCAAAGTTTCCATTTCTATTAAAAAATAGGTTGGTTGCCAATATGCCAGGAGCCACTTTCCAGAATCTCACTCAATAGGTTCTTGGCAGAAAACTTGAATAAAAAAGTTCCATCTTCCCGCAACAAAACCTTTTCTAATCCTTTAGAGGACCATTGCTTTTCTTAATCTTAAAATTTGACGTGCAAGTCTTTTTTCTTTTTCAATTTTTTTAGTTAAGAAAGGTGGACTAATCAAGACATGCAAGTTGATAATTCCTATTTAAATCGATGTAATGACTTTTACAACAAAAAATTTTATTGAAAAAATGAAAGCTGACTAAATAATCAAACAAATAAATTATAATAACAACAACACTCAGTGAAAGTTCTGCTCAGACGCGGGGTCTGGGAAGGTCTGATAGTACGCAACTTTACCCCTATCTAATAGAGAGACCGTTTTCAATAGACCCACGTACAATGTATCAAGAAGATACTACAAATTATAAATTGATGTGCATACATATAAAAGAATATTATAAAAATAAATAAAATAAAATAAAATAAAAGGTAATAAAATAACTATATAAAAAGATAAATATAAAATAATAATAATAAAAAATTGTATTGCAATATAAAACAACGTACATGTAGAACATGTCAAAGATTAACAATAAACATGACAAAGATTAATAATAAATGGTAAGATAAATATACATACTTGAAAAGACCCGTGCAAGAGTAACTCCAACCAAGCCAAAAGGTAAAATAAATATACAGATCAAGAAAGACTCGTACAAGAGTAACTTCAACCAAGTCCGTCAATATAGTAATTATGCTAAGTAGAAAAATAACTAAGCTAAACTAACTAAGAGGTAAATATTACTCAATAAATGTGAAAGACGTGGTCTAATAGAACCTACAAGAGCACGAATGTGCTTTTCAAGAGAAATCCTTTACCCGTATCCTAGTATACCAAAGTTTCCTATTGCGAGCTAAGTCCTTAATAAGATCCATCCAAGTCATATCATTCTTGATTACTTTCCCCCAGTTCTTTTTAAGCTTTCCTTTTTTCATCTTATAGTCTCTAAGTATTATTTTCTCACATCTTCTCACTGAAGCATCAGAGTGTCTCCTTTTAACTTGTCCGAACCACCTAAACCTCGTCTCTCTCAATTTTTCATTAATATCAACCACCTTTCATTTGTCTCTTACTATGACCTTATCTCTTCTGGTAAGGTTAGATATCCACTGAAGCATCCTCATCTCCGTCACGAAAAGCTTATTATTATGCATTTGTTTGATGGGACAACACTTTGCCCCATATAACATGGATGGCCGAATTGCTAAGCGACAGAATTTACCTTTAAGCTTAAGTGGTATCTTTTTGTCATATAAAACCCCTGATGCACTTCTCCATTTGAGCCACCATGATCTGATACGATGGACTATATCTTCATCTATCTCTTCATTGCTTTGGATGATAAACCCTAGGTACGTCAAACACTCCTTTCATGGTAGAACTCCTAATCCAATCTTTACCTCGCCTAAAAAGATACCTTTTAAATACTCAGTCTTTGTTCTGCTCACTTTAAAACCCTTTGACTCTAACATTTCCCTCCAATATTTTGGCTTCATATTGACCCCCTCTCTTACCTCACCCACTAAGATAATATCATCAGCAAACAACATACACAAAGGCACATCTCTTTGAATATTCTTGGTAAACTCATCCATCACTACCGCGAACAGAAAAAGGGCTCAAAAAGGGCTCAATACTAATCTATGAAAAGATTTTGAGAAATATGACACTAATGAAACTATTCTAAACTCAGTAAAGAATATTATGAGATAATATAAAAGAAATAACATTTGAAAAATAAAATAAAATGGGACTTTGTTATGAAGAAGGAAGAAAAGAGAAACCAAATACAAAAATAGAAAGCTATATAGACAAATGTTATATCTTATAAAGAAAACATTGAATCAAAATTATTTAAATTAAAGTTACATTTAAATTTAAATTAATTTTTATTATATATAGAATCACGTAAAAATTAGTCCCTCTCTATGTGACCCATTTTCAAGCATGCATTCCCTTTAGGAATACAAGATTCATACTGTACCGATTAGTATTGACCGATATGTGTCACACTGACCCAAAAATGGTACTATCAGTATTGGTATCAAACCGACCCAGGCACCTAATAAAGAATGATAAAATGACACTATATTATTTATGTTACATGACATAACTAAGATAGGCGTTGCGTTATGGAACACAGAAATAAGCAATATGTCATCATTTCATCATTCCTAATGAAGAATGATGCTAAGGGATATAGGTGATAAAAAAACATAACCTCAAGAGGATAAATAATAGTTTATAGAATTTAGAAAGTAAAGTGAAAAAGGTGTAAACCACAGGAAGTCTAGTGTAATTTACCCTTTTTATTTATTCTTATACATTATTAAATATCAATATTTAGTTTAATTTTAATGTATTTCTTTACATATGAAAGTATATTCTTATATTAGTTAATTTTTATAATTATTAAAATAAAATGTTCAAATATTTAATATAATCAAAGAAATCTATACATCAATTATGTATAATAAAAGTCTAATATAAAACATAAAATTACATTAAATCATTATAATTAAATAATTAAAGATATTTATCATGCTAAAATGTATATCTTAAGTGCCTAATTATACATATGGAGCACAACACCAAACAATTTTATGACTTAAATTTCTGTAATTAAAGACTATTTCACAGCTATTATGATAGAAATGTCAAACTTAAGGCATGAAGTGCGTTAACCTTAGGGTATAATTGTAGAAAAAGATAAACATTGATCATAAATATTCTTAACACAATATATTAGTCTTCATACAAAAGAAAGAGGGTAAATACTCTAATTTTAAGCATCATATTCCCATTTAAAGTACCTAAGTACAATTTATGTAATTCGTATAGGAAGTGAATAACCACCAACAAGTTTAGATTAGTGTCTTACTGATTAAACTTTGTTATTAATAAAGCTTTTGGGATGATATCTTTGATTATGTGTTTGCTTTGGTAATAAAACCAAAAGTTGCACCTATTATACAAAATCACACCTATCATCAATTGTAAGCATTTCTAAACAATGCTTATATTATTATAAAACTATTAGATGTCATTGCTAAACCAAAATATACATTTCAAAATCACTATTGAAAAATTTAACCAAATTTAAAACAAATCATTATTCAAGCCTTATTAAACCTTAATGGGTACGAGACCTAATTTTTCCTTAAATAGAGGAGTTGATAAATGGGTGAGTTAGTAAGATGTTTCAATATGTAACTACTTTACCGCTTGCTACCTCACATGCTTATTGTGATCCATATACCTAAACAATTGGTTTGGTAATGTTTGAAATTGTAAAATAAAGGTAAATCAGTAATTAAAAGCGAAAGTTACTATATATTCTTCATCATAGCTTTCTTTAAGCAACTAAAACCCCTTTAAAAAGCTAGATCTAAGCATAAGAAACTATGAATATGGAATGTTTGAGTTGTAATTTTTCCAAGCCATATCCATCCAAATTAAGAAAAAAGAAAAGATTAGTTAAACAAAGAAGATACACTATTTACATTAATATTTTTAACCAAATGGAAGAGATCAAGTAGTAAATACCTTATAGTTAATAAATATATCAACCAGGGAGAAAATATGTTTGGTGAATCATATGGTAGAAAATGAACACAAACATAGATAAACGTAAAGTTAGTAAAGAAAAGGCTTAAGGGATAAACCTATAGTAGAACAAATTATTTTTAACTAATGAAGATAATTAAGGTAAATAACATTGAGTAGTTTGCTCAATCCAAATGAGAGTATGCTTCCAAGCATTTTAACAACTTGAAATTTTTTCTAGAAATTGTTTGATCATCCTTCACATCACAAAAATTGCCACTCAAACTTAATGTAGAACTTTTGCTAGCAATGTTGTAGCTTTGAGGCACACTACACTATTAGCAACATTTCTAGATATTCACTTATAAATTAAAGCTAAGACATCTAGAATTCAATGATCAAACTAATTTGGATTAATGACTCACAACACAAAATCATATGAAATTACAAGATAATGCACATTAAACAACATATATATTTTGACCTATAATGTAGCGCATCAAATATGTTGATCGATAATGAAAATATTAAACACTAAAATCAAAAATTTGTAAGCAACATAAGAATCATCTTAGCATGGATAAATATAAAAGTAGATAAAATAAAATGCAAAGACTTCTCATCCATCCCCATCGTAAAGAAAGAATAATAATTAAAAGTACCTTGAATTTTTAAGTGATCATTAAATGGATATTATTATGTAAAAACAATTATTTTTCCATATGTTATTTAGCTTACATTTTTTATCTAGATTTCATAACAAAGAAAAGGAGTGTAACCTTCCAAAAATGTGAAACATAATTTAGATGCAGAGAAACATACAAAAAATAAATGAAGGAGTTGATGATTGATAAGAACCATTTCATATCTTAAAGCTTAGCCAAGATCTAGTAAGTACTTTGAGATTGATTAAGAAATAACCAATGACTATATGCTTACATGGTAACCAAAAAAAGAAAAAGAAAAAGTTCAAATCATGAAAATTAATTCTCTATCGAGCCCATCTAATATCCAATTAACATATAAACATATGATTCTTTATTGAAACCCATAAACTATTTTATGGAGCAAAACTAATCTAGACAAAGAAGCCATTAAACTATTCCTTTTCTATCTTTCCTATCATTTTCTTAGTAGCAAAACAAAGCAAAAGGAAAAAAATTTATAGGTTAGTAGTAGAAATACATATGAAACAACCACAAGGAAAAAAATGAAACTCAGGTTTAGAGGCAATGATAAAGAATTCCCATATTCATACTTACAACTTATATCTAATAGGAATGTACAAAATGAAACTTCATAGAATCTTATCTAAGCAAAGAAAGAAAAGAAAGATTATGTTTCCTTGATCATGATAAAGACATATATAATATTTCAAGATAATAACCAAAAGAATATAAACTCTCTTAATAGACTTGAAAAATGCCTTAAAGAATTCATCCTTAACTAGCTAAGAATAATACTTACGCAATCCCACTAAAATCATCTGCAATGACAACACATAACTTACAAACTAAAATATTAACTATACTGGGATCAAACAAATCCATTCATAATAATTGTAAACTTCTAGTAGAATTTGTCACTCTTAAAATAAGATCTTGATCACTTTCCCACTTGGGAAGTTCCACAAAAATTGTCTTTCTTTTTTTTTGAGAAAAAAGTAATGACTTAAGCTATAAAAGGCAATCAAAATGTACATGTAGAATTACAAAGACTAATCCAATTGTCTCCATAAAAGAGAATACATTTATCTCATTGTGAGTTTTAAACTCCTAGGAATTCTAATCCTTAACTAGAGGTTACATATTACATATTCCAAGTCCTACTACCATAGTCAAGATTTTGAATTTTGTGTTTGTATAAATTGATATGACTTGTAACTTGTTATAGCAACTTGTTGTTGAATTGCTCCTTGGTTAGGCTTTTATCTTGAAAAATGTGAATGTTCCTCTCATACCATATGGCTTTGACTAGATATGAAAGTATTAAACAAAAGGACCACTTCACTGTGACATTAGAATATTTGATAGTATGACACCAAGCTTTTATATTATTCCATTCCTCTAGAGCATCAGAGATATAGAATTTATGCAGTTTTGCTTTTTAATTATCTATAAAAAAATTCATATCGAAATAATATATGGTTCCTTAGCCTTTTTAGAAAGAATGCACCAATTGGTGAGGTTTAAAAACTTCACTAGCTTATCAACTATTAGTAGTTTACCTTTCATAGCTAACCATAGTGTAATGGAAGCTTTAAGGTGTAGGTGTTTAAACTATACAATCTTGGTCTATGTAATCTTGTTAAGATTTCCTTAAAGAACCATCCTGTAAGAGTGATTAGTGAAATTGTTATTACTAGTGTACTTCCAAATTGTGGCATCTTATTCATGATTGAGGCATTGATGATCTTTCTATAAAGAGAGTTCGGCATAGAGTTCTTCCTGAAGATGTTTTTGTTGGATAAGGCTTTGACAATTGTCGTTTCTTATGGAATTAATGGTTTGAGAGTGGTAACAGCTCCTAAGTTTTCTAGGGGACCTATTGACAGCTAATTATCAAACCAAAAGCTTATTGATTTTCCATCTCTAATTAGGAAGACAAAGTCAGATCTAAACTTTTCCATTCTTTTAAAAATGGCTCTTAAAGTTGAGGATAAAGAAGGTTTGAGTTTCAAGTTCCATATGTTCTTATTCTTGATTTACATATCATGAATCCATTTACAATATATAGCATGTTTATCAGTCATTAGCCTCCTTAATATCTTAATAATTATGATTGTGTTCATTATTTTAAGAGGAATTATGCTAAGACCACTTATGTCTTTTAGAATGTAGACATCTTTCCATCTCATTCTAGCTCTTTTAAATGTTTCTCCACTGCCTGACCATAGTAATTTGTTGCAAATCTTGCTGATGGATTTGATGATATTAGCTGGAAGAGTAATATGAGCAGCCAAATATACATTAATGGAATTTGAAATAGAAGCAATAAGTTAAGCTCTACTAGTAGTGGAAAAGATAGGGTGATATAAGATCTCCTTATCAAATCCCTTTGTAACTTTTGAGAGATTTAGATGGTTATCCACTAATAAGTATCCTAAATGAGCGAGTGGTTATGTGTTGTGTAACCCATTAAATGAAAGCTTCTAGAAAGTCCATAACATGGAGAATGTTTATGATGAAAATCTAATCTATACTATCATATGCCTTTTTCATATCAATCTTAAGTAGATAATTCATGGTGCTTCTTCTCTTGGAGTAAGTTTTCAGTAGCTCCTACAACAGCAGAATGTTGTCAATAAGGATTCTTTGAGGGATGTATGCTCTTTGGGTAGGATTAAATTAGTTTTAGAGGATGTTTTTCAAACTGTGACCAAAGATTTTAGAGAGATAATCTTGCATAATGTGTTGCAACATGAGATAGGGCAAAAATCTGAGAACTAATTTTGCTCACCACCCTTGGGAATGAGTGTCACAAAGGTGCTATTGAGTTCAATGAGTAGGGATCCCTTGTTGAAGAAGTCCTAGACATCATCAATAATTAGTTACCTTATTAGAGGACAAGATTTGATGAAAACGTATAGGTTGAAACCATCAAGGCTAGGAGCTTTATGAGGACTCAAAGATTTCAAAGTGTCTTTAATCTCTTGAATGGAAATAGGTTTGCTTAAGGATTCTACTTCTTATGAGGTAATACATTCCTGCATGATTTCCTTGAGGAATGTGTTAGATGAACGTGTTAAGTCGAAATTGACTTTACGTATTGAAAGATTTTGATGACAAACAAAAAGAAGATAAAATGAAAAGAAGATAA
>JANIPN010000007.1:4542456-4554055 GCA_027478595.1 Erythroxylum anguifugum
GGTGGGTGGGTCACTAGATTGTGTGGACAAAAGTTTTGATCTTTGAAGTATGAGACTTTCTTCCTCTGGCTTCACTCAGCAGACTCAGGAAGGTATGCTTCACCTTATTGCTTCCTTTCTATGATTTTTCACTCTCTATTCTTTCCTTTTTAGTTTTGCTTGTTCTTCTGTTAGTTTAGTAGTTGCGCTTTTACTTGTATGCAACTGTGCGTTTTATTTCGTATTTTCCTTACTAGTTCGTTTTGTGCATAAGCATTTACTAATTGCATGCCAATTTTGAAACCATTTAACTTTGACTTTGAAAACTTTCCTTGAGGTTTCTTGTTAGTAACGCATATTCCATCAAATGTTAAACTTGATGCTACTGAACTCAGCTTGATAAGTATAACCTCAACTCTCAAGCTAGTTATTTTTGCCTCTTTGTGTCTACGGACCCTTCTTACCATTCAGGCCCTAGTCTTTTGTAGTCATAACGTTTGGATTATCCTCTCTTCAACTCCTATTGAGGATTAATTCCATTTTTCACTTGTTCTTGTAACTGATGCCAAGTTAAGATTCTAGAGAAATGGATTATGTTGGAAGAATATAATGGCTACTGTTGTTTCAACCATCCCCCCCTTTTTACTTCCTAAGTTGCTTTGCAATTAGTTCATGCACATTTGTTGTCACATAACATGTCCTTTTGTCATTTCTTAGTTTCATTGTCGCTCTCATTCTTGATGGCATACATTGCATATTACCAATTTTCGTTGTATGTTTTTATGTTCCGAGCAAGTTCATACGATTGTTCGAGATTGTGCAGGGGATAAAAAGGTTTTGAATTCTGAGCTATGGCATGCATGTGCGGGTCCTCTTGTGTCTCTACCCCCAGTTGGAAGCCGTGTTGTCTACTTCCCTCAGGGTCATAGTGAACAGGTTGCTGTTACTTCTTCTAATTAATATTACTGTATTTTCCATTTGCTTTCAAAATCCATTCCCAAGCATGCCGTGCTTTCAATGAGCTTAAATATTTCTGATGTTGAAATGTGGCTCCACAATTTGCTGACTTTATGATTCTTATTACCATGTCTTCTAGTGGTGGCATGATGATACATATCTTCTACATACTTTGTGGTTTCAGATTAAAAGTAGGGAACACAAGGCTTTTGCTCTCTGGGCAATGTGCACTGAATTGTAAAAATAACCGCATCACTTGATTTCAATTTTTGTTTTACTGTTCTCATATAAAAAATCCATAAATTAATTTACAGGTCGCTGTTTCAACCAACAAGGAAATAGATGCTCATATACCTAATTACCCTAGCTTACCACCACAACTTATCTGTCAGCTTCACAATGTAACAATGCATGTAAGCCTCTTATTCTATTGATTACTTCTGCTTATACTTATCAAAAGTGCACCTGATGCTGCCTACTATACATCATCTGCTGCTGCTGAAGCTTTAACTTATTGAAATTACAGGCAGATGCTGAGACAGATGAAGTGTATGCTCAAATGACATTGCAACCACTAAGTCCGGTATGCCCTATCTGGCCTTCTAATTTCTTGACCTTTTACTTTTTGCATGTCCTGATAGATATTTATATGTAGCAAGAGCAAAAAGACATATACCTGCTGCCATCGGAACTAGGCACTCCTAGCAAGCAGCCAACAAATTATTTCTGTAAAACATTGACTGCCAGTGATACAAGTACTCATGGAGGATTTTCTGTTCCACGTCGTGCTGCTGAAAAAGTCTTCCCCCCTCTTGTAGGTCACTTTTTTATTCTAAGTCACCTGTCTTGTTAGGGTGTCATTCTGTTGTTTGCATCTTACCGATTTATTTCATCTCCTTTAATTTTCTTTTACCCCTTATTCCTGTTTCGCTTTTACCTATAGGATTACACCCAAACACCTCCAGCTCAAGAGTTAATTGCTAGGGATCTTCATGAAAACGAGTGGAAATTTAGGCATATATTTCGAGGTGAGTACTGTTGATCTTTTCGAATTCTACTTAATATCTTTGAAGAGTTGTGTTATATTATCGATTTTTATTCTGCAGTCTTTGATAGTTTGTCATTTTGCAGTAGAGTAGCGGCGAACTTTTGTTGTTATATTATGCCTATGCCTATTTCAAATATCTATCATATCAGAAAATGTGGTATAGAATTTGGCAACCTATTTGGTGAAAATGCCTATTTCACGATTAAAATTAAAGCATTTGCCTATTGTATCTGATGAAATATGATTGGAAAACTGACCAAAGCCAGGCATAGTCAGCTATTGATCTATTAGAATTAAATGGTTTGTAGACATTTGATTTGGCAAAACATTCATACAAACCTAATATATAAAATGAAGTTGATAGCTCTTTTTCATTGTCTTATATAGAAATCTCCTTTTGTCATTATCTTATATACAAATCTATATTATGATATAACCTGTAAGTTGGGTCGGTTGAGGTCAAGGTTATGTGCTAAGCGTTTACAAACTTAAAAATAGATGTCTCCTTCATTAAATATTTAATGACTTGTGTAGAGATATGGGAAACTACTGTGAATACTGAAGGGCTTCATGTTACCTCACTAATTCCACTGATTTTGACTTACCTTTTTCTGCTGCTTCTGCTCTGTCTCTGTCTGAGTCCCACGCATTTGTAAGCACAGTCCAATACACACACCCATGGACAATCACAAACAGGCACATGTCTGTAATGAGAATTAAGGTAACAGACATGAAAGCAGGAATTGTCTTAGGTAAGGGAGGAAGAAAGTCACAGAAAAGAAACCTTTCTATTTGTAGTCTTTTGATGGATTTGGCATATTGACAACTCCATATACTGTAAAGTACCTGGTTCATTGTAAGCTGCTGAAATATTTGATAAAAGAATTGCTATTGCATGACACTAATTTGTACACAGTATGATTCCAAATTCTAAACTGACTCATATATTCACTTCTAATAATATCTTTGCTACTAACATTTGCAGGCCAACCTAAGAGACATCTTCTTACAACAGGATGGAGTGTGTTTGTTAGTGCAAAGAGACTTGTTGCTGGTGATTCTGTGCTTTTCATTTGGTGAGCTTCTACATTATCTAGCACATTGATATTGCTTTATCTTACCTGGCCTTCCATCAATTTTTAGTGGTGGAAATAATTTGACTGAAGTATAATGAACTACTTTTTAGAAACAGCCTCTCTACTAGTTAGGGGTAAGGTTCTGTACTACTGAACCTGTCTAGACTCCACGTATTAGTGAAATTCATACTGGATGTTAATGTTGTTGTATAATAAACTACTTGAACGTGAGAGATGATTGATTCTATTAGTTCTCTGATCTATATCTGGTGGTCGGCAACATTGAAAGAAATTTGGAGAGTTAATATTGTACATACTTGTGTTGCATGCATTTGCTTGTAATACTACTGTTACTGTTTGCATGCTCCTTATCTCTTTGCTCAATTTTATAGCAACTGAAAGTTGTATGACATGGTCAAAATTAATGGAGTTTTGCACAGGAATGAAAAGAATCAGTTACTTTTGGGAATTCGGCGAGCAAATCGACCACAGGCCTTCATGCCTTCATCAGTTCTATCAAGTGACAGCATGCACATAGGTCTTCTTGCTGCAGCGGCTCATGCAGCAGCAACAAATAGCCGTTTTACAATATTTTATAACCCAAGGTAGAATAATCAATGCTTCTTTGCTTAAAATTGGTGTTATTCTATAATGGTTGTTAATTAATGCTTTGTACTGCAGGGCTAGTCCTTCTGAATTTGTCATCCCATTGGCAAAGTATGTTAAGGCAGTTTATCATACACGGGTTTCTGTTGGCATGCGATTTAGAATGCTGTTTGAGACTGAAGAGTCCAGTGTCCGTAGGTGAGTCTTTATTTGGATCTGCTTTTTGTGGCGATTAAAGGTGGCCATTTTATGATTACTTTTCTTTGAATATAAGTTCTTGAATTGTCTACTACTATGACCACACTTTTGTGATAGTTTGGCTATGTATCAGGCCTCATCTATTTTTGTCTGAACTGTGGATGATCTGTTTAAGTTGGTGGACATTGTTTCCTTAAACTTTGCAGCTTTGAAGTTTCAAAAGTTACATATGGTTCTTTGTATTTTTTAGTCTCTCACATGCTTTTGTGTTCCTGCTCGGACTTGTTTCTTTTGTTTCCAACTATATGTTTCTATTTAATGCATTGATTTTTACTAGGCTTATGATTGTTGAGTAGAAAGGGAACTCATACTTCTTTTTGGCTATGAAATTTGAGTGGTTCCTCCTATGGAAAATGTCTAGATGCTGAGGATTGGCAAAAGCTTGAAACTTGCCTTTTACTCTTGTACAGTAATCTAGACTGGCATGTGAGAGCTTTAATTTGGATAAATCAATATATGAGAAGAATCTACTTTGGAGCCAGGAGTGATGATAGAGGCTAGCAGGGTCCTTAAAATATATAGGGCCAAAATATTATGTGGAATTATCTGCACGCAACCAATTCTGTTCCTTGCATGATAAAGTCAGAAGCCCAGGATAACAGAAGCTTATTTTTTAGTGTCACAACAAAAGGTTAATTTTCGTAACTAACATCTGAAAAGTGAACCTTGGCTTGCTGTCTGGGCCTTTATCACTTTCTATTTTCATTGTTAAACTTTTTTTCTTTGTCAAGTGGTGTCTTTCTTTCTTTATTGTTTCCTGTTACACTTGCAAATGCATTTACTTGATAAATTCATAACTGGATTTTTGATGGATTCAGATACATGGGTACGATCACTGGCATTAGTGATTTAGATCCTGTGAGGTGGTCTAATTCCCATTGGCGGTCTGTTAAGGTTAGATGGTTCGGGTACTATTTGTTTGAAATGGAAGTTAATTATGTTTTGTTTTATATCTGTAGTCATCGAAAAATCCTTTCCCTGCTAATGTAGGTTGGCTGGGATGAATCAACTGCAGGGGAGAGGCAGCCACGAGTATCTCTGTGGGAAATTGAACCATTAACAACATTTCCGATGTATCAATCCCCTTTTCCTCTGAGACTTAAGAGGCCATGGCCATCTGGACTGCCACCCTTTCACGGTACGAGTGAACATCCATGAACATTGGAAGGAGATATTTTGGTCCTATTAAAGTTTGACATTGGTTCTTTCAATCTGCTACTTCAGGTCAAGATGGTGATTTGAGCATAAATTCTCCACTTCTTTGGCTTCAAGGAGGGCTGGGGGATCAGAGAATTCCATCAATGAACTTTCAGAGCTTTGGTGTCACTCCATGGATGCAATCTAGGTTTGACACCTCTTTGCCAGCTCTGCAATCTGATGTATATCAAGCAATGGCTACTGCTGCACTTCAGGAGATGCGATCGGTGGAATCTTCTAAACTAGCATCTCAATCTTTCCTGCAATTCCATCAGCCTCAGAATGTTTCAAATGGACCTTCTGCTTTGATTCAAAGGCAGATGTTACAGCAGTCCAATCTTAAACATTCTCTTCATAACTTACAGGGAAACCAGACCTTGACTCAGGCACAACTTCTACAGCAGCAGTTACAGCGTCAACAATACAGTGATCAGCAGCAGCAACACCAATCACATCATCAACAGCAAGTTCAGCAATCTCAGCAACTACAACAGTTATCTGCTCAGTCACAGATACCAAATGCTGTCTCAACCATACCCAATCTTACTTCTGTTACCCAGTCCCAGACTCCTTTGCAACCAGTTCCTTCACAATGCCAACAGCAGGCTTTTTCTGAATTGGTTGGAAATTCAATGACCACAGCTAATGTTTCATCAATACACGGTGTGATAGGTTCCTCAAGACAGGATGCAACGTCCCACTTGCTTAACATAAATGGAACCAACTCTGTTATCCCTTCCACCTTGTTATCAAAGCAAGCAGCAGTTGATCCTCAGATAGCTATAGGAGCTGCTCATTGTGTACTTCCACCGGTGGAACAGTTAGGAACAGCAAACTCAAGTGTCTCTGAACTTGCTACTTTGTTATCTCCATTTCCTGGAAGAGAGTATGCAGCATATCAAGGTGCTAATGATCCCCAAAGCAATCTCTTATTTGGAGTTAGCATTGATAACTCATCTCTTATGCTGCAGCACGAAATACCCAACCTGAGACATATTGGCACTGAAAATGACTCGTTATCAATGCCATTTGCTGCATCTACTTTCGCTAATGCTGCAGGAAGTGATGTTCCTCTTAATTCAGATATGACGACTTCTAGTTGTGTTGATGAATCAGGTTTCTTGCAGTCCTCTGAAAATGTGGACCAAATAAATGCACCAACTAGAGCCTTTGTGAAGGTAATATGATCTACACCTCAGGTCCATATTGTTTTGTTATCATATAGAATGGTCAAATGTGTTCTGATTCTCCTGTTTGGCTATCAGATCATTTGTGTGGTTGTGCTCTTTAGTTGTAAGGTCATATTAGAAATCTGATCACTGATTTGTTCTGTGACCTTTCCCAAGTTTGAAGTTATGGCTTGGTTCGTGAAGGATTCATGTTTTGAATTATGCTATGAAACCTAGTTATATTTGTGTGAATGATGAACTCACATTTGTTCCATTGATTGGAGATATTTTTCAACAATACATTTTCATGAGGTCATGGGCATCCATTACTTACTGTTAATGCTGTATGAAGCTTATGTTTTAATGGTTCCTGTCTTCTGATTACTGACTCAAATTAGTACACTTTTGATAGGTTCACAAGTCAGGGTCCTTTGGGCGCTCATTGAATATTTCCAAATTTAGCAGTTATGATGAGCTGCGTAGTGAGCTTGCTCGAATGTTTGGCCTTGAAGGCCAACTAGAGGACCCTCAGAGATCAGGCTGGCAGCTTGTATTTGTTGACCGGGAGAATGAATTGCTTCTCCTTGGTGATGACCCTTGGCAGTAAGTCTCCTGATACATTTCTTAAGTTTTATGTTCACTTTAGGGATAAGAAATTCAAAAGTGCCTAACCTGTTGGATTTTTTTTTAATTCAGTGTCCAACTTTTAAAGTTTTTAATATAGTGATTAACCTTTCAAAACTTGTACAGCTTAAGTTAAGGCTGATGTGGGATATCCACCAAATGTCACGTGGGTGTCTATTTGTTATCTACATTAGCAAACAGTTAACGGAGACAATGTTTTGACTTGGGTTGTGCATTTCTGAAAAATTATTCACTAAACTGAAAACTTTAAAAGGTGATACACTAAATTAAAAAAAAACTGATACACTAAATTAAAAAAATCTCAAATGGTTAGGTGTTAGGACCAATGATACATCAGTCTCTAGCACTTTTAGCTAGAGCTTCTATCATTAGGCACTTTTGAATTTTTTATCCCTACACTTTATGTTAGTTTCTTTAGTCAATGTTTTACCAAATTATCTATTTGATAACTGCGTAATTGCTCTATACTACTTCAACTCCTTTAATTAATATTCAATACATAACAATGATATTAATATATCAACATGTCCATGGTTGCAACATAGAAAGGACTGTCCAGGATCTTGTTTGAGGTGTTTTGCAATGTGAATTGTTGTCTTTCAATGTGCTCAACATTATGGATATGAATTGACTGACTAGTCACATGAAATGCGACTTCTGGTTTTGTGACAGGGGTTACAGAAGTTTGCCTACTAATCAATGATAAACTCACTGGATCAAAAATGACTCACCCTAATTAGGTACAAGTTTCACATTTTGGGTCTACAGGCTTAGAGCCTAGCAATGCATTCTCATGTGATAAATCTAGAGAATATTTCATCTGTGAGAGGTAGATGCACTGCTTAGACTGTGCTATCTAAGTGCCTAAATGAATAGTGTAAAAGATCAAGATCCTTGTTCTGAAATTGCTATTGTAGGTAGGTCTTCAACTCAAAAACTGCATGCTGAATCACTTCCTAGACTCTATAATCCACACAAACAATTATAGAATGAGTCTTTCTGTTATGTGGTGATGGAAGCCATATGAGTGATGTTCGAGACCAAATTGAGGTACAGTACATAATCTACCAAGCTAAACAGGAGGAGATTTTTTGAGGTCAGGTAGTGAAGAAAGGCATTTGTTGATGTCCAGTTGGTGTAGCGACCAATCAAGGTGAGTAGCAAGAGAAATGGCAAGGAGAATGGGTTACTCTTCACTATAGGTTGTCCTCATTATCCAAGCCAAATATTAGTCTTTTGCTACTTAGCAAGCCTTAAGGTGATCGACAAAACCATATGAGCAGATTCTAATAATGAACTGACATTCGACACAAGACTTACTAGGAAACAAAGGCACAAATTCCTAAGTCCTATTGGAATATGAAGGGGACATCTCCTTTGGCATACAGCATGCCACTTACAATGAGTTGAAGGTTTAATCTGTATCTTATGGATAGGAACAAAAGACATGGTAGAAGCGAAGGCAATATTAGTTAGCAGACGAAGAACGATAAGAAAAAATCAGGGATGGGATAATGAGGACAAGAATGTGTATCTTTGCGACACATCAGGCATGTAAAGGTTGGTGGCAAATCTATGGGAACAGGTAAACTCATGTTAATTAGAGATCAGAGGAAAATGGAACATCAATTGACACAGCTGTACTTAAGGAGAGCAAAGTATTGGAGTACTGAGGCCTTTTAGTGTACACCCTGGGACAAAGAGTTATAAGGGGTTGAAGGTGCAGGAGAGACAAAAAAGGGAGAGTCCTGACAGAGGGAAAGGACAAGAGACGAAGAGACAATATAGGATGTGCTTGAAGAAGGTAATGTCTGCAAAAGTAAGGGTAGAGGCATAAGGTTGGTGAAAAATATAGAACTTTGGTTTACTTATAAAGAACTTGTCAGACGTTAGAATGAATTTGGTAGAATGGAGACTAAGGTGATGGACATAACACAGCCAAATTGGAGGATAGGAAGGTGGTACGGGGGTGTATCAAGAAATAACATCACATATAGAATGTGACTCACTGTAGAAGGCTTGCGATTGATCCTAGGTCTTTTAAGAAAATTGGATGTGTTTCTGTGTTTGTTATTAGTAATTTAATCACTAATAATGCTAATGAAAATTGTGAAGAAATTCTAATGTGAGAACATGTAATTTTCAACCCTTAATGATAAATTTGTTTTGTTAGAGGAGAAAGCTTAGCTTTACTGCTAAAAAGAAGATATCACAAAGATGAATGATGAATTTGCAGTCATGAAAGGGTAAGAATGCTCTTAAGTAAACTAACAATAATATGACAACAAAGTTTTGGGATATGGTCCACTGTAGTTAACTGTCAGTTTTATGGTTTATTAGATTACTTTTTTCATCAAACTTAAAAATATACCAGCTATACCATCCCTCCGTCCAGCTAAAGTAGACCTAACATGGCATGTCTCTTTACGTTGTTTTGATATATAGTTAAGTATTTTACAGCATATGGTATGTAGATTTTGTATATGATAAACATATGCTAGATGGGTTTCATTCATATGGTATCTCGTGGTCCTAAACTTTGTTCTTAGTGGATCTTGTTACTATAACGAATGTAACATTAGTGTTGAGATATTGTTTTAACCCTTCATTACTTGTATTCATTTCAGGGAATTTGTTAATAACGTGTGGTCTATTAAGATACTGTCTCCGTTTGACGTGCAACGGATGGGTAAAGAAGGCCTCAGATCCGTTGCTCCTGTCCCAACCTAAAAGCTCTTATTAGCATTACAAGTCCACACTAGTAAGCAGGACTGCACCCCCAAGAACTGGAGTTATACGGGTGGCTTCAATGGGGTCTCTTGAATATTGAACTTTTAGAATGGGAAAAGAACCAAAAGGAACCAGAACACATTAGTGTACAAGTATTTTGTAGTGTCTGTTGTAACTTGTATCCAGGAATTGACCACTTAGCTTTTATCCAACCATTTTATGGTTAAAGAGGTGTTGTTATACTGTATATTAATTGTCTATTTTATTTAACACCTGTATTAGTGTTTTCACTTGGAACTTTGTCTTCTGCTCTGCTGTTTCTTTTTTTCTTGTCCAAATTTTAACAGTTTGTTCCGAGTAGTTTTTGCGAAATGGGTGGTCATCCTTGAATTTCTTTTAGGATGCATGCTTATGTCAGCGTAGAGAAAGCCTTAGATGAGATTGAGCTTTTTGGTTTTTAGTTTAAAGAATTTATATTTTGATTTTGGTTACAAATTAGTGTGTTTTAATCCAAAGTTGAACGAATTGAGGATACGTTGGTGTTTTTTGTTAATGTTTTTGGAAAAGAGATGTGACCCATGCCCATAACAAGTTTGTAATGGGCGTGACTATGGTATCACGATAAGGTCTCTCACGGTGGTGACAAATTTGTCACACCTGTGCATATTCTCTTGCACTGAATTTAATGTCATGTGTCACACATGCAGGTTGACGGTAGATGAAAACAAAACCTAAACCTAGAGTGTCTTCATAAATAGAAAAGTTCATAGAGAAAAAAAAAGAAGGTTGGAACGAGGCAAAATAAAAGTTGGAGGCGGAGAAACTAGAGAGCAATCAACTGGTGAGAAAGAAGAGAAAAATACCATATAGAGAAGGCAGAACTGAAGCTACCGTGAGCATCCATTCTTCTTGGCGAGAGTGAGAAGAGGCAGAAGGCGAGAGTCGACACTAAAGAGCTTGAGATTGGCAAGACCTCTATGACCAACTTCCTCATTTGACAGTCCATTTGTTTGCTCATTCTATTTTATCTCTGTTGTTTGTTGAACTCATCTCCTCTGATAGTGCTTTGACAATCTATTTTAGTTTATTTACTCTGTTTATTGCTTTGAGACTTATCTATTACTATTAACTATAGGATTGAAGTATATGAAGATAATGTTTATTCCATGATGGGCTGATTACTTTTTCTTGAAAACTAATGTAACTAATTTAGTCGATTATGCATGATGAAGAGACTATTTTATTGTCTTATTATTTGCTATAGTTTCTGAACTTATTAGATATAATAGTTTAGCCAACCTTTGCATCATTTTAGTATTAAACGAAGAATCGAAAGAAGAAGTTTAATATTAGAATAAGAAACTATACACTTAAGTTACGAATTAGAAATACATTAACTTAAGTGGGTAATTCTTAGTTAGGTTTTCATAATTGATTTAGATAATAAATTTGTTGAATGCGAAAGTTAGATTTAGTTTATTATTTGAATTGATTTTAGAACCCAATTGGTAATTTTAGCAAGACAATTAGTCAATTAATTCCCCTTAGTTATGTTTTGGAGATTAAATTAGTGAAGTAAATTTCTCAAGAGCTTCCACACCGATTGATCAAATCTTTCTTTGCTTCTAGCTAACTTAGTTTACGTTTTAGTTTAATTACTTTATTTTCTTTAAAACCTTTTAGTCAACAAATTGGGTTAGAATGTTTAGAATTGCATTTGTTTTTATTTTCAAGGTTAATTTGAGCAGACCAATTTTATTTCCGTAGGAGACGACTCTGGATATTCGACTCATGGAAATGAATTCCGTACCGTATGTAACATCCCGCCCTCCTACTACGGGTTAGAACTTAAAAAGAGGTTTGGTTTAAATGAAACTTGAGAAAATGGATTGTAATTTTTATGATTGGGAAGATGGGGAGTGTGTTTGATGATT
>JANIPN010000007.1:4680841-4696671 GCA_027478595.1 Erythroxylum anguifugum
AGGCTACGATAGTAGACTAGGATTATTGCGTAATACTCATTTGATACCTTGAAAAAGGATCTAAGAAACTCTAGGCTTAACCGTCTATTAACCAAAAATTCCCCTAATAAATTGATCCAGGTAAAGTCTATAGAAAACGCTAAAAGTGGAACCATCCTTGAAGCTTACCACATTCCATTCGAATTAACCCTTAGAAATATTCACAATTTTCTTTAGCTTTGATTTAATTATTTTTTATAGTTAAATTTCTTATTTTAATTTCCCATTCTTACAGAATCACTTAGTCCAATTAATTGAGTGATCCAAGCCTAGTACTTACACAATTACTCTCTGTGGGACGATATTATACTATACTACTTGAGACCTGTGAACTTGCGGAATTGCATCACATACAATTTACTTCCATGGAAGTGTATGAAGGAGCCTTTTATGTTATTGCCTTTACTTATTCGACCTACTACTCCTAGTAAGGATATCGATGTATACATGCAACCACTAATTAGCGACTTCAGCCATCTCTTAGAGGTTGGATTAGAAACTTATGATTGAAGGTGAAACATTTAAAATGCATACGGCTATTTTATGGACTAAAATGATTTTTTAGCTTATGAGAATTTGTTTGGATGGAGTACTAAAGGGTATATGACCTGTCCTGTATGTAACTATTAAACTCATTCAATGAAGCTATGAAGTAAAATATGTTATACGAGATATCGTCTTTACTTAGAACATAGTCATAGATGAAAAATTAGCAAATTTTTTAATGACAAAATAGAATTGGGTGAAGTTCCTTTGCATTTATCTGGTGATGATGTGGTTTACCAACTATCACATTAGGGTGACATTACACTAGGCAAACATCCAAGTAATAGAAAGTGAAAGTGAAGTGTTGTTGAGCTTAATTGGAATAAAAAAGCATAATTTTCAATTTGCCATGCTAGAGGGAATTACTATTGAGGCATCATCTTGATGTGATGCATGTTGAAAAAACATTTGTGAAAATATTTTAGGAACTTTGATGGAAACTGATGGCAAATCGAAAGACATAATTAAGTTTAGATTATACTTGGAAGACATGAATATAAGAAAATATTTGCATTTGAAAAGAATAGATGATGGGTTATACATCATTAGATTGCTTGTTACAACATGTCAAAAAAGGAGAAGCAAACTTTTAGTCAATTTCTTAAATCAATCAATTTTTCGGATGGGTATGCATCTAATATAGCTCGTTGTGTCAATGTTAAAGAGTGAAAAGTATCAGGGTTGAAAAGCCATGATCGTCATGTACTTTTGCAACGATTACTTTCTATTGGAATATATGGGTGTTTGTCGAAGGATGTGTCCATAACTTTGGGACAACTGAGTGAGTTTTTAAAACAATTATGTTGCAAGATACTGAAAGTAAAAGAGCTTGAAAAAATGGAAAAAGAAATAACTTTGATTTTATGTAACCTTGTTGTTTCTTGCTTTTTTGATGTTATGGTGCATTTGGCAATTCATTTACCATACGAGGCAAAACTTTATGGATAGGTTAAATTTTGATAAATGTTCCCCATTGAAAGATAATTTATATTAAATTATACCTTTTTTCTATACCACCTTACTTAGTAACAATTGTTGATCTTCTATATTTTGTTTAGGATTTTATGCTCTCTTAAGCGCTATATAAGTAATAGAGCTCGACCTAAAGGGTTTATTACAGAGGTTTTATAGAGCGAATGAATGCTTGACAATTTGTTCGATATACTTAAATGATGTGGAGACAAGACAAGATTTAATATACAAGAATGTAACTTTAATTTTGATCAAGATGACGGCTTGTCAGTTTTCTCCCAATCAGTAAGGCCACCTAGTGTTAGAAAATATGTAGAGTTAACTAAAGACGAAATCAAATTTGGCCATTGGTATATTTTGAACAATTTCTAAGAATTCAATATATATATGGAATCTGAATATTGCTTTTGATTCAAATTTTCATATTTAAATTTTGTGGTTCAATCTATAGTTCCTGATCTTTATTTACCTTTTTAATTAAAGAGCACAAAGATTCGATTCAAAGCAAAGGGATTGTTAATGTTGAAGAAAAACATAAGATCAAGTTCTTATTATGGTTTAGGGCTCGAGTAAGTTATTGATGGAATATTATAAAATTATTGCAATTTGTACGACATATTAACTTTTATTTATATTTTGTCCTAAAGATGATATAGTTACATATCCGTAACATGCATGAGGTGACAACAACATTATATGCTTGGCATGTGGGCCTCATATGTATGCCAAAAATATACAAGTTGATTTGTTAATGGAGTTAGATTTCACATATAAGATCGAGACAATCGACTTAGAAGTCAAAATTATGGGGTTGTTGTTAACGGATGTCATGAAGATGATTTTGTTGACTTTTATAGTGTCATCTTAGAAATAATATAGTTGCATTACATCAAGGATAAAAAGGTTGCTCTATTTAAGTACAAATGGTTTAATGTTGGTGACATAAAAATGAATGACAATATAACTAGCATCAATGTCAGCAAGAATGGTATGCTAATGACCTTTTTATCCTTATAAGTCAAGTGAAGCAAGTATTCTACCTCATGACACTGTATTGGGTAGAAACTGGAAAGTTGTTCAAAAGTTTCAACCCCAAAATCTCTTCGATTTTTGTGAAAGGGAAAATGGTCTAATAAGTTAAAATAGTGATGAAGTATATCAAGAGATTGAATCGGAGCTGAATAATAGAGCCATATAAATATAAGATGTAGATATATTATCATTTTGTAGGAGAGATGTTGATCCCAATATAGTACAAGTGGATAAGGTACAAGTCAATCTTGTGGTAGAAAGAGACGAAGACTATATTGAGGATGAATCACACTACAATGATTATACTTTTGACCAAGTATAATAGTGAGGAAGAGTCAAATTATAATTTAATTAGTGATGATAATTTTCAAGATCTTGATAATGATAATTGAAGGTAATAAAAATATTGTTTTTATTGTTTGAAATGTACTGTTGATGTTTGAGTTATATTTACGTGGATTGTTGAGAAATTTATTTGGAACATTATTTGTATGTCTATGGAAATTCTCATTATAATAATTATATAAATGATTTTTTAACTTGTAATTTATTTGGAACATTATTTGTGTGTCTATAGAAATTCTCATTATAATGATTATATAAATGATTTTTAAACTTGAAATCCCTAAAGCTATCTCATATGAGAATTGTTATGTT
Organism: Erythroxylum anguifugum; assembly: GCA_027478595.1. Classification (NCBI taxonomy): domain Eukaryota; kingdom Viridiplantae; phylum Streptophyta; class Magnoliopsida; order Malpighiales; family Erythroxylaceae; genus Erythroxylum; species Erythroxylum anguifugum. The sequence goes on from JANIPN010000007.1 coordinate 4,684,088, forward strand.
TTGATACTACTTATGAGATATTCTAATTAAGAATAGCTCAGTCACTAGTTATTGGATGTAGCATGAACTATATGAGGGTAACGAAGTGATCAATATAGGATTCATCACCCTAAAGTAATTAGGGAGAATGTTCCAATGTTCTATATTAGTATTGATTCAAAAAATCCTTGGCCAAGGTAAATTGTGATTTGTAAATAGTTTACAAATGTTATTAATAGAATCAATTACTAATAGTGGAAAACTAATAAGATTATACTCAAATATAGTAGACATCAATTTTATGTTTTACATCAAATCGAAACATTTTATGATGAATAGATTGAATCATATGAAAAAATCATGCACCTAAAAGTTAATCAAAACTAATTTGAGATTTCTAAATATTTGAGTATTCATGATATGCTGCTATATGTCAATCTTGACATATTGACATAAATTATTTAATTAGAAAATCAAATTTATATTAAAGGAGTTTTTATTTATCTAATCTTAAATATGATTTAGGGTTATAATTTATATTTCTTGCCAACATATTTGGAAACCTAATGAGTCGCACACAAAGCACGAGTTGAAAAGTGAAATTTGTTTTCATCAAGTTGGACACTGAGATATTGGATCTTATTTAGGCATAACTATTATTTAATTAGAATTATTTGTAATTCTATTAAAGTTTAATTGGAATTATAATTTAATTTAAATTAAATTATTAAAATGTCTAAAATTTATTATAAATAGACTTAGACTCTAGAGAAGCTAGCATTCCTTGTTTAACCCTCTCTGAAAAAATTATAGAGTTCTCTTAATATGTTTTGTAGATATCGTTAGAGGTTAGATATTTTTGTGGCTATTGTGGTTGAGATGGGTTGATTTTGGAGACAATTTAAGAGAAACGACAAGAATTAACTTTCAGAAAAAGATACAAATTATGATTTATGCTTTATTATAATTCGTACTGACTATTATTTTATAAAAAAAGTTTCGTAATTATTCTGTTGTGCATGGGATTAGATCCTGCCCAATTTTCCAACAAAGGGAAGAGGTTTAGCTAAAAGGAGTTGATTTTTAAATGAGCTGAACAACAAGGCAGGGTTAACACAAGAACAAGATAAATTAATATCCAGCTTGCGAGGGTTGAAACACCCGAGCATAAACTTAGCCACTCGAGTTTCAAGAATGTAAACATCCAAAGTAGCCTTGATTCCCATGCACGTTGTTTCAAGAATGTAAACATCCACAATTTGAGTCGTCCATATCATTCCACAAAAGATTGTGAAAAATGAGAATGATGTTCGAGGAATACATTCGGTCGGTGACATGGAAAAAATAATGAATAGGAGAAGATTCTCTTAAAGATAGAGAATTCTTTAACCCAACTAATAAAATATTAAATAAAATTAAATTATTCATATTAAATAATTTATATTTAGTTAATAATATATATTAATAAGTGGTCCTTATCGAAAATAGTCTCTTTATTTAGTAGGAATAAAGTTGCGTATAATTAGATCTTTTTAAAACTCATACCTTAACGGGAATTCAACTGGACGTTAATGATGATGATGATGATATTTAATTTATAGTAAATCAGATTATAAAAAAATAGAAATATAAAACAAAAATTATTTTTTATAATTTTTCTAATTTTTGAAAATCGTAAGAAACTAAACAAAAAATAAAAAATAAAAATAGAAACAACCAAATCTTAGTATAAATTTTTTTGTAGCTTTTATTTTAACTTTTTTTTCTCTAATTTAATTTTTAGTCTCAAAATGATTTATGAGATTATTCTTAAAACTCAAGGTTTAATTCATGGACCTAATCAATTAAAACAGGTCTATGTTCCACCTACAAGTTTCCAATTTCGAATATAGGCAGGCAGGGCGGATGTACATTGGGGGCAAGTGGGCGTAACAATTTTTTCAGAAAAAATATATAAAAATATTATTATTTTAATTTTTTATTTAATAACATAAAATTTGTCTCCACTCAAAAAATTTTTATCCCCATTAAAATTTTGCTCACATTAAAAATAAAATTTTGCCCAAACTCAAAAAAATTTCTGCATCGGCTCCAACATGCAAACACATAAAGCAGCAAAGATGGAGCCATGGTCCTTACCAACTGGCCCTTCTTGTTGTGTTCCTAAGATCACCGTCTAAGCAACTCAACAACCCAAAAAGCAAGACCGTCTGGTGGCAGAAGGTCCGTCTTTAATTAGAGCATATTATGTTCAAATGTTGAAGGATAGAATCACGTGCTCTGACCGGACCCGACCTAACCATAAAGTATAGCTACATTCTGTCTATGCCATGCGCACTAGAATGTCTTGTAATCTCTGCTAATCTATTGGGACAAGAAAATCTGTCCTATTAATCAATTCTAACTGTGTTCTATTAAATCTCGTTCACACGTAAAATTAACACATATACATAAATTTACACAAATGTATTAGATTAACGAGAACAGGATTAGAATACCCTAACAAATTGTGTAGATCAGATTAACGAGAGAACAGGGTTAGAACACCCTAACAAGAATTCGATACTCCAACCCTAACCTAATATCTCCCAAGTACTTTTTTATATAATAAATATTCTTTACCGCAACCATGACAGATTTCCCTTTTTTTTTTTTTGTTCATGTGTTTTGTCGACGTCAGCGTCATACATACGAAAGTTTGATGACAACAAACCCGGGTGGTTTGTTTTTGTTGCTTGTACTGGCCTGTTCAGTTGAAATTGAAATTGAAGAAGAAAAGGTGGTGGTGGTGGTGACATAAATTATGCTCTTCAAGTTCCATCCTGTTACAACCGTTACATGGGTTAGATGAAGCTGACTCTCCAGTCATCTTTCTTAACTAGTGGAATGGTAGCTAAACCATACACATTCTTTTGTTTCATTCACTTTGGATTACCAAATAAATTAGAGCAAGCCATGCACACACCAGGTTAAACTGATAGTGCTTCTCTTCAGCAACTATATATACAAAATACAGACAATATATTTATATATATGTTCCCTCGAGGTGTGAGGCTGGACCATTGATTGTTAAGCCATGGGATCAATAGAGTACAGGCCGTTGCTACTAGGACTTGATTCACATTCAAGAATTCCGGACTTGTCATCTGTTACAATAGAAGAATTCTTGGAGCAAAGACCAGTAGCAGTCCGATGGTGGCCAAGGCTTTTTGCATGGGAATCAAGGCTACTTTGGATCCTATCAGGGTCGTCGATAATTGTTTCCATTTTCAATTACATGCTTAGTTTTGTGACACTTATGTTTTCTGGCCATTTGGGTGCAATTGAGCTCGCTGGAGCATCGATTGCTAGTGTGGGAATTCAAGGTCTTGCCTACGGAATCATGGTAATGACAAATTCTACTTGTTAATGTTTGGTCTTTTCAATGAAATGTTACCACCATTTTAACAAGTTTCTTCTGTTTTTCTCCTCCAAAACCAAAGTTGGGTATGGCTAGTGCTGTGCAGACTGTCTGTGGACAAGCTTATGGAGCAAAAAAGTACTCAGCAATGGGTGTTATTTGCCAACGGGCAATAGTATTACATGTAGGAGCAGCAATTCTTCTGACTTTCTTATACTGGTATTCGGGTTCAATACTTAAAGCTATAGGACAATCGGCTAGTATAGCGGAGCATGGCCAAATTTTTGCCCGTGGTCTGATTCCTCAGCTGTATGCGTTCGCAATTAGCTGCCCTATGCAGAGGTTTCTTCAGGCACAGAACATTGTGAACCCTTTGGCATATATGTCTGTTGGGGTGTTTCTGGTTCACATTCTTCTCTCGTGGCTGGTTGTTTATGTGTTGAACTATGGGCTCATAGGAGCAGCTCTGACACTGAGTTTCTCATGGTGGCTGCTTGTCATCTTGAATGGACTTTACATTGTTCTTAGCCCATCCTGCAAAGAAACATGGTCGGGTTTATCTGTGAGTGCATTAAAAGGAATATGGCCTTATTTCAAACTAACAGTTGCTTCTGCTGTCATGCTCTGGTATATAATAACATACCAAGAAAAGCCTCTCTTCAGTTGGAACTGCTTTAAGAAATATCTGGTAGTGATTGTGATTTTGGGAATTTTGCATTGCAGTTTAGAGATATGGTACAATCAAGGACTCGTACTTATATCAGGACTCCTCAGCAATCCAACAATCTCACTGGACTCCATTTCCATCTGGTATGTCCACATTACTGTTTCCTCTCTTTCTTTCTTTCTTTTCTTTCTCCTGTCGCAGCATTAATTAGTAACCAAACTTTTTTGCAGTATGAATTACTTGAACTGGGATATGCAATTTATGTTGGGACTCAGTGCAGCTGCCAGGTTAGTAACTTCATTGCATGCTTTGTTGAGAGTTCATGAAGCTGATTTCTTTTCAAATTAAATGCAGCATACGAGTGAGTAACGAACTAGGAGCAGGGCATCCAAGAGTAGCAAAATCTTCGGTGGTGGTTGTAAATGTAACTAGCATTGCCATCAGCATAATTTTTAGTGCAATAGTTCTGATATTCCGCGTTGGATTGAGCAAACTCTTCACGGACGATTCTGAAGTTATAGAGGCAGTATCTAATTTGACTCCACTGCTTGCAATATCTGTTTTCCTCAATGGAATTCAACCCATACTTTCAGGTGATTTGAACTGAATTGTGCGCAATAACATTCAAGTTTGGTAATTTATAACAAAGTTTCTTGTTGAAAACTTGAAGGAGTGGCAATTGGAAGTGGATGGCAAGCTGTGGTAGCATATGTTAATCTAACAACATACTACATCATAGGACTACCCATAGGGTGTGTTCTTGGGTTCAAAACCAGTTTAGGAGTAGCAGTAAGCTTCTCTGTTCCTTACGAGAAATGCTTCTTAAATACATCTAATCAAGTTGAAAATATCTGAACTCTCTCTCTCTTCCTCTGCAGGGGATTTGGTGGGGTATGATTATTGGAGTTCTTCTACAAACAGCCACTTTAATAATTCTTACTGCAAGAACCAACTGGGAAGCAGAGGTAAATTTAGTTTTTGAGAGCATTATATTGGATTGCAATAGTTTGATGATGTTAACACTGCTGCTATTAAATATGAATGCTTGCATAGGTTGAGAAAGCTGTCCAACGTTTGAAGGCATCCGCAAATGAAGAAACAACTATGGACTTGGTGGCCAGTGCTTAAGTTGATATTGAATTTTGCTGTGTGACTTTTTTAGTTTTTGACTAAATTTGATTATTGCCAAATTACTTGGTCGAAATGTCTCAGCTCAGCCCAAATAGTCATCGAGTTGGCCAAGTCAAATCCCTTTGTCACATCATTTAGAAAATAATTTTAGGAAAAAGTTTTGATGTCTACTTTCAATAAATTAACCTAACCCCACCAAACCCGTCTCATCATATGGAAGAAAAACAGTTCAAGGAAAATGTGTTACAAGATCTGCCTATCCAATTTATAAAATAAATAAGAACAAACTAACAAATGCATTTTTGCATCACCAAAAAGGATACCAAGTAACATATTTCGAAAAGCAAGTGCAAACACAGGCATTAATGCAGAGACGAAAGGAACAGTGTATTAAATTAATACAAACTATCAAGCGTTGCACCAAGTTAAATGGAAGAGCCAACACTTGTTCAGAGATTATTAATCTTGTTTTGACTCAAACATCTTATTTCAAGAGGATACTACTTTCAAGTTCTTGAAGCTAGTTCAAATAAGGAGACTGACTATACACACTTGACCATGCGGCTGAGGAATCAAATCAATGGGAAATTTGTGATATTTCCCACGAATTTACTCAGACAGCCACTAGAAATGGTAAGAATGTGTTAGTCTGTAACCCTTATCTACACATAGAGATAATGAAGTTACAGGCGGGAGATCAAGAGTGGGACAGATACTAGTGGTTCCTCACCCAAAACTGGCTGGAATAGGTCCAACTCACCATAACGCTCCAGGACTCGCATCCTGCAATCTTCAGCAGCCATCAAACCAGTTGAGAATGCACCATGTACAGAACCTGGGTAACTCACACTTGTAGCTTCCCCCGCAAAGAATAGGTTATCAATTGGAATCCTCAGCCTTTCATACAAATCATGGGGTTTGCCCACTGCATCATAGCTATATGAACCAAGGGAATTGACATCTGAACCCCATCGGGAAACAAGATATTGAACCTACACAAAAGTTGCAATAAATAAATAAATAAAATAATAACTTTAACTGAGCTCCCACTTTAGCATGCAATGCCAGAAACTTCTAACAACTAGCCGTAAATTAGAACACAACATGCAAAAGGAAATAAAAACAGGAAAGGGTTACATATGTTAGATTACCGGTGAAGTGGCATCAGGAAGAATCTTCTGTAGTTGTGTAAAAGCAAAATTAGCAGCAGCTTCATCAGACATCTTCTCAATGTCTCTTGCCAATTGCCCAGAAGGCATATAAACAAGGACAGGGTGGTCAGTTGCCTTGTGAAGATTTAGAAAGTAGCTGCAGCCATAAGATGTTTCTGCAACCACACCCAAAAACTCTACATTTGGCCAAAACACATTATCAAAATGCAACGCAATCTTATTCTCAATACCCACTCCAAGCTCGTTAATAGCATCTTCCTTCCAAGATGGAAGTTTAGGTTCAAAAGTTATGCTCTTCGATTTTAATACTCCAAGAGGAACTGTAATAACAGCAGCATCTGCCATGAATGTTTTCCCATTTTCAACCGTTACCTTCACACCGTTATAACCCCTTACTATATTCATCACCCTAAAACAGAAGAGTAAATACTTAAATCGCTAAGCAGAAGAAGACACATTGACACCTATGAATGCCTGTACATGCAAACATTCAAATGCCATAAATACTGTCAATGGATTTCATCAATCAATACCTATGTCCCAAGCGGATATCAAGACCTTTGGCAAGTGTGTTAATTACAGGAACATAGCCCCTAACCATAAGTCCATGACCACCTGGAAGAAGTTCTTCCTGTAAAACAGTCAACATAAAACAGAGATCACAAAGTAAGATGAGAAGAGCCCATCATCACTACCAACAGCCCAACTTCCTCTAGACTGATTAAGGAAAATACCATCAGAGGTCCATAAAGCAGTCTGGTGCCGATCTTTAAGGCATATGATATAGTGCAAAGGAATTATAAGTTCATGTAAACAGTAACAGAATGAAAAGAATATCTGAGGACTCAACAATCCCGGCATACTTCATTGGGAATGTCAGGAAAATCAGGATTTATTGGCCATCAAAGTAAATTAGATACCCACTACAAAAATTTTCCGCATCAACCACTAGACAAAGAACAAGACGTCACTCAGAATCGAGGGACAAAAATGGCAGATAAAAAATCTCCAATATTTGTGATAATATACTTCTAACTTAACAGCCTGCATAAGACATGCCAACCATAAATTTAGCAGTTAAATTGTCTACAAACAGAGCATCAAAATGATCAGAATAAATAGGAATATACAAGAAAGCTAAAGATGAACGTCAATGACTTCTTTAGTACTTAAAAGACTTCTCTTCAAACAAGCAATTAGGGGAGTGTGTGAAATACTACATGGAGATGGATAAATGGAAAACCACAAAGTTTGGGATTTGTCATCGCATACATAAAATATTCAAACATAAATATAAAGGGAAAAAGATGGAGATAAATAACCTTTAGTAAAAGATAAGCATGGCTAAGTTGGTTCTTGGGTATATTTATTGGCAATGCATATGCCCATTTGTTAAAATCACGTACAGAAATCAAACGAAGTTCAAAAGGAACATGGATGAATTAGATTTATAGAATTCTAATTTGCCCCGATTTTCATCAAGGCATTTGAATGGCACACCGCGGTTGTGAGAGATTGCAATATGGAAATGGTTAAACTAAAAATATTACACTCAAATGTAGGACAGGATACTATGTTTCAAGTTCAGTTCATTCGTAGTTTTAGTATTAACAGACATACAAGCATCTAACTCATTCATTGAACACGGCATTTACTTAAATTGGTTTATCTTTTACACACACACACACATATATATAAATCCCATCAAATGGCAGTGCTTGATCTGGTTTCATGTCAAAAGTTACCTGATCCCAGGATTTGAGCGAGATTGTATCAGCATCTGCAGCAAACCAGCCTTCCATTCTGCATAAATACCACTGAAGCACCTTATGGGCAAGCCCGTCAAGCCTGCAGACATATTAACAGATTAGACCTTTTTTATGATTGATATATACACAAAATAAAACATATGGGAATCCAGATGAACCTTAGCTCTGGTCTTCTTTCAAAAACAATTGAGAAAGCACGAAGGATGGACATGTCTTCGCTGTATTCAAGTCTAACTTTTTCCGTCTGCATTCAAGAAGACAAAAGCAGTTAAGGCAATGCGACAAACCAACATTACATTAAAATTCTCTAAGAGAGTGCTTGAATAGCAATCTACGCTAGAAAATTATAGTTGAGCCATTTCAAGTTTTGATGTGAAATTAGGAAAATGTTGAGTGAAAAAGGACAAGTGTAGCATAACAGTTTCAGCAGGCATTCCACCATTTCTTGAGACTACTAATTGAAAATATTGAAGACCATTGTTGACAATGAAGAAAGCAATTTGTAAAAGAGAAGACAAACGTTAAAAATCAACTAAAAAGCTTGAGAGGATCACTAAATGGGTTGTGCTTTTACTTCTAGTCTTATTAACCATAACTCTATTTGTTTATTTATTCATTTCAATTTTCACATCATTAAATGAGCTTCTAAGACTTAAAACATTTTAGAGGTATCTTGCATAAAGGTCAGTTTGTAAATTGAAGAAGCAAAAGATTTTGCATTGCAGCATTAAATCAAATGACTGCATCCAACATAAGGAAAAGATTTAAACATAAACAAACTTCATAAGGACATGCAATGATTAAATATATGAAAGAAGACCTACCTCTTGTAATATGCTCTCAAATACTTCGCCAACTTTTGAGACTAGTTCTTGAGGAACTTGATTACCATCCATATCAAAGAGCGCATAGCTACAGAACAGTTGTGAATCAATTCCTTCCCAATTTTTTTTTTTTAAAAAAGAAGAAGAAGTAACCTACATTGGCTACAAGTTGAAACAAGATGGATAATATTCAACATGCTAGAAAATATTAAGAAAGAATTGAAAGAAGCTTGAAACTCGGTTCTAAAATTTTAAGTGTCTGTTATTGAACATTTAAGTCTTACATGTAAGAAGTACCAAGACAACAAAATTTAGTGGTCAAAATAATGTTTATAACAATATTAAACACGCACAGAACAGTTCCATATCATCATCTTTTGCATCAATTCAACCTGCAGGAGAAGCTATTCTGCAGTCACCATAAAGAATCACATAAATTGCATACGTAATTTCCATACATCAAGGCGTGTCAAGAGAAACAGAAATCTATATTGATTACCTTTCCAAGTCGTGATCATACAACACGGAGTTATCACCACTAGTGCGGTATAGGGGTAATCCCAGTCTTCCAATCAATGGTGCCAAAGGATTTTCTTTGCAGACTCCATGCAACCTGGATATTGATCATTGGGGTAAATATAATATATCTAAAGAAAGCTTTTGTGAACAAAATATTCAAAAGTCAAAACGTGAAAAACAATAATCTTAGGAAGAGGAAAGGTTTACCAAGATGCACCCAAGTCCACAGGAAAACCAAATGAGTAATCGGTGATAACCCGACCACCAAGCCTATCCCGTGATTCCAGCAACACAACCTATCAGAGAAATCAAAATCTTAACAGACCATAACGCAAACAATTCTAAAGGCCATTTGTGCGTTATCCTACAAATGTAATACATATTTATAGTATCCGTCTATATGGAACTCAAGCTCCACGCCAGCCACCAAATAGATGTCTTACAGCTACCAAGTAAGTCGACACAACGCAATAGCTTCCCACTTATAAAAAAGTCCAATAAAGTAGAAAAAAAAAATAGAACATCCGCTAAAATAAGAAAGAAAGCAATCCAAATAACTGTACTACTGAAAAACAACTTCTTTGGTGGGAAAAAGGATCATGGTTGTAAAATACACATCAAGAGAATTCAGCTCAATCCAAACACAGTTCAACTAAAAAGGAAATTTTGTTTAATCATAGGCTAAATCTTATAATTGAAAATTTTGAAATTGGAATTAAAAAAAAAAAGCAGCACCAAATTATCATGACAACTTGCCGACAGTTGGCATATACCTGAATTGAGGCATCGTGAAGAGCACGCGCTGCTGCAACTCCAGATATTCCTCCCCCTATCACGATCACCGACGGTGATCGCGATTGCCTCCTTCCCGAATTCGAGTAACAAGGATCTGTCACATAAAACAATTAATAAAAATCGCCAAAAACTTTTACTTTTCTAAAATTTAAGCTTCTGACATAAATAACAATCCATTAAGACAGATTTGGAAAATGAAGAAAAAATACCGACCTCTACGCAATTGCTGGCGATTACTCCTGAATCCGGACTCCATAATTGAAAGAAGATGGGAGATTACTACTAAACAAAAAAATTAAGGGATCGATGCTAGTTTTATGGAATTTAAAGAGAGAAAGAGGCAACTGAGGTGAAAAATGTAGAATAAAAATTAAAAGACAAATAAGAAAATGGTTGGAATTCGACAGGAGGAAATAATAACCCAGTTTTCCCAACCAGCTCATGCAGATATTTTTTCTTCGATTTTGTAAAACCCTAAATATATGCTCTTATTCACCACAACCAGCCAACTCCACAACTTGCCGTTCTCCGAAATCTCTCGTCTCCGGCGATCGGAATAAACTTTTGATAAACGAATAATTTGCAAGGCGGTGGGATCGGATGCTGTATAGATAGATAGATGGAAGGTTCTAGAGAGAGAGAAGAGGGTGGAGAACTTGTCCTTTGTTTGCAAAGAAAAGCTGAGTTGTTTTGGCTGAACTCTGCCAATAAGACTTGGGTTGGGAGGTTTTATAAAGTTGCAAAGGGAAGATGAGATGTTTTGGCTGAACTCGCCCTTGTTGTTCTATTTATAAGCTACTCGCTTCATATTCTGAACACGTGGTATCCAATTTATTGAATAGACATATTAAGATGATCCATGATGGAGTTGGGAACAGATTTTATGTTTAGAGGCTTAAGCCCACGTTTTGCTGGTACAACGAAGGAAGGACGCATATTTTGTTTGGTTGCTTGAATGAGCTGTCACGTCACCTAATAACATGCGTTTAACTTTACGATCGTGACCAGTGTTTTGAAACTCAGACCGGGCATCGAACCGGAGGTTTTACTGATAACTGATTTAACAAGTTTAACTAGTTTAACCACCAGTCGAACAGGTGTGATGTCATAATTATACAATAATTATATTTAATTATATATAATATTAAAAATATTTAAAAATATAAAAATATACCAAAAAAATAAAAAATTTATTGACCGGTCCGACCGGTCAATTGATTAGTTTTGACCGGTTCTCACTGGTTCAATTGAGAACCAATTTTTAAGAGTAAACCGGACCGAATAGTCAACCGGTCATCGGTCAAACCGGCCAGTCCGGTTTGATTTTTAAAACAAAGATCGTGATGCATAATTTAGAATATTGTATAATAAAAATACTTTAAGATCCGGAATTACCACTGCTTTATCTTCAATAATTTATGATGCCAAATACAAGAAAATGAACAGATGACGTGTAATTTAGACCAAGAAAATCCCCTATAGTGCTCGAGTAGAAAATATGATTTCAGATCACTTGTTTTAAGTATTTTTTTATATCTTATATTTTATTTAATTATTGTGTAATGTTCATATGGTGACCTAGATTAACGAGTTATATGTACACTTGTCTTAATTGAGTATTAGAATATTAAGGTATATAAAATTTTGCTCATCAAGTTTTTAGAATCGTTGTTAGAAACAAGACAATATTGAAAAGATCTAATGATTATTAATCTAATATTTTGGTTTTAAATAATTTTCTTTTATTTTTGATCCATTATCCTTCTTGTGCAAATTTAATGATTGGTCCCAGTCAAAGTTATAATGAATTGGTTATTCTGCTCATGGTGAGAATAAAAACTACAATTGAATTTGGGAAAATAAGCTTACTTTTTTTTACTCCAATTCATAGATTAAATACAAATGGAACTCAACAACTACTCCTATTTCTATGTAGCAAGCTTTAACCACGTGCCCACTACTTAGACTTCATGATCCCCATTAAAATACTTGGGATTGCTTCGGGGCACACGTAGGGAACGACGTGGTGCATCAATACCCTACCTGTTGGATCCCGTTTCCGAAATCCAACTACTTAAACAGATGCTCTCATACGTACACATGATTCCTTATAAAACCTTGATTAATCCGAGAATCCCTATATATATATATATATATATATATATTTCTTATTCATCTTAAATCCATTTTCATACTATCTGGTCTCATGCTCCTTATTCAAACTCAGACACATTCGAATTTCGGGTAAAAAGGAGGTCAATTACAAAAGTTATAAGCGAAATTGCAAAATGACCAAATGAATAGTAACCTTTTTACCAAATGAATAGT
>JANIPN010000007.1:4732120-4746487 GCA_027478595.1 Erythroxylum anguifugum
AATGTTTTACCTCTAACTAGTACTATACTTGCAGGGGAGGCATAACCTTCTGTACCTACTACTATACCATCTACCACCCTTATACCGACAGAGATATCAGGGGCAAAAGATGTAGAAGAAGGAGGCAACCTCCAGCCTGGAGCTGAGGGAGCTGATGGAAGAACTTACATCGTAATTGTCAACAATCTGTAAGTGATTTTACATGAAACACCATATGTTTATAATTAAGTTATAGGTTTAAATTTAAAAAATGGGATAAAATTAATTGTTTTAATATTAGATTGATTCCGTCTGAACCATGCTCAAAAAACATAACATCTAAATTCAAGGAGAAATTGATGTTGAGGGTTACATATGGAAGAATATATCTCAAGCAACAAATGAATTTTATTATAAGGAATTTATTAGATAAATATTATTACATTATAAATACTTATCATATGTTTTTCCTTTTAGTTTAGAAATAATTTTTTGGGGATTCTGAATTTGATGCGGTCATTTATAAAATATGGGAGACGAGCACGTACACGTTATCGAGACTTTGTTGGTGTGATACATAAGACTCGTGTACGACCACCATATATTTCTGAAGAAATATGAAATCGTTGGCAGCAGTATTGGACATCACCCGAAGCAATGTCCATTTCAGAGCGTAATTCTACCAATAGACGTGGAGGACCAGGGGAAAGAGTCTTCCCGTACATACTAGAAGATCTATTACCCACCACGAGCATGCAGAGAGACTTATAAGTATCTATAATTTATATTTATATTTTGTTTTTTTTTATTTTTGTGTATTTCAATTTAATTTGATGTGTGAATTTTTGAATGAAAATATGTATATTATGAAAAATGATAATATTATAAATTGTAGTTCACATATAACATTTTATTCTGATGCAGGAAAAATCTATAGGCATGAGGCCTACACTCGTCAACTCTTTTTGCACACTCACACTAAGAAGCATGACGGTGTGACCTTCGTCAACATCCGATGTAGAGAACTCAATGTATGTGAAATTTATGCTTTAATATTAATGCTTAATAATTGTCACTTACTAACATAAACATTGCCTTATGATATGACCAAATACAAGAAAGTATTCAACGACAATCTTAGCAGTCTTAAGATGTTAATGATACTCAAACCTATCTTCATGCAGTGGGTGGTAGGGACCATCGTGGAAGGATATTCAGTTTAGGTTCATTTACAAACACATGTTATTCGCAATCCTCCACGTTCAGTACAACAATATCTAGTAGGAGGTCGACGACCAATTAAGTCAATGAGCTTCGAAGCGCAATGCAGACATTGCCAACTTAGTTGCAACAGTCGATGGAGTACATAGCTCAGCTCCATAATGAGGTGGATGAGTCGAAGGGTAGGTGTAGCACCTCATCGCAGCAATCAAAGTATTCACGGTCACCAAATGAATAGCATTCTTATAGTCATTTTGTGTGAATTATAAATATTTATTATGTACAAAATGATTTTTTATTATCAATTAAGATAATTTTTACTTTATATCATCAATCAACTTTTTGTTTTAATAAAATTAAATGTTGAAACAAATCAAAATATTATCAATAGATAACTCATAACTGTTTAAATTATGCATCAATCATAATATCATCAAATAAAATTTAATACATGGAAATTTAAAAAAATAGTTTTTAGTAATTTACCGACGGAAAAAAAAGTCCGTTGGTAAAATTAGTAAATTTATTGACAGAAAGACAAAGTTTGTCGGTAAAATTGATCGATTTACTGACGGAAAACAAATAACCGTCGACAATGAGAATATGAATTTACTAATGGAATAATCAAATCCGTCGGTAATTTTTTCGACGGACAAATCTTTTCCGTCGATAAATTTACCGACCGAAGACAACACAGAATAACCGTCAGTATATTCACCGACGATACACAAAATTTATACCGGTAAAGTTATCTACGGCCGTATCTCTGACGCCTTGTTTCGTTAATAAATTTCATTAACCTTTCTGACGGTAATTTCCGTCGCTAAACTCTTTTTTTTTTTGTAGTTTTTGTTTCTAGCGCCATCCTGTTCACTCGCATTTAATTGTATCACTATTACTCTTGCCGTTCAGTCTCCATCCTCATCACTCGCATTTAATTGTATTACTATTACTCTTGCCGTTCAGTCTCTTGCACGTTGCATTCCACTTCTGTTATGTTCTGCGTGCGTTCATGTTCCTTTACCTTGCGTTTTTGGTTCTGCAATTTACCTCCTACCAATTCCAAACCTTACATATATACAAAGGTGTCCATCGCTTTCGCTTGATTAATTAGCTCCTGCTGGTGGGGTATGGGAGGCAGAGAATATGACCGACCGACCACGTAGGGCTTTCTCTATCATTTATGTATTCTGTGGACAAAACAGGCTCAGCGCTCAGCTATCAACTTGTGTTGTATATAAGTTTGAAACACGTTACGTCAATCAAATCTTTTTACGTTTGCGTCCATAGTATACCAAGAGATTCACAATAATCCAAATAACCTTCTATCTTTCTTTTAATGCTTTTGTTCTACTTGATCGATATTTATTCTCTCAATACCACTTAAACAAAACATAATGTATATCACTTCAAATTTTTTCAGTTTATCAAAACACTAAGACCTCATTTTCTTCTACTCACGACCATTTTCCGACCAATTTGAAGATTTTCTTTTTTTAACTCAGATTGTTAAGTAACAAGTAAATCGAGTTTTGCTGATTTTAAGTTAAATGAATTAGGTATTTTTGAATTGATTTGAGCTCATAGTAAATCAACTTAATCATTTATTATTATTATCGTAAATACACAAAAAGAACTCTTAAAAGAGCCTGCTGACACATTTATCACTGGGGTTATTTGATTATAGTCATAGTTTCTGGGAATTCACAAGCATCCATAACAAAATCTGTATATGCAAATTCTACCATCAGCATATTAACTTATATAAATTCTGGAAATCTGAAACACTTCATATTATGATTGCAGACAAAGATATTTGAGCCTTTTGCCTACTTTTTCTTGTGCTATACTTGCACTCTAACTTGTAGCATTCCATATTTGATAGTGCTCGTCAATCTAAGGCCTCCTAATTCAACTCTAGATTATAACCTCTACTACTGGCTTTTCCAAATATGGAAAAGCCAGTAGGTAAGAGCGTTTTGATGCTTCAGTTGATTACAAAACATATGTCAAACAGCTAAAACAATTCAATCAGCTAAAAAATGGCTGATAAGACATTTACCAAATAAGGCCTATATGCTTCCCCACTAGTTCATTAACTGGCCTCATCATCTAAGAAACTCTCTGCATGATTTATTTGTAATTTTTTCCAAATGAGTTCCCAGCAAATTTTTATTCCATGCCACTCTCCACCAGTCCATCATTTGGCCTCTTCATTTAAGAAACTATCTGTATGGTTTATTTGTAATTTTTTCAAATGAGTTCCATAAGCCATATGTAAACATCTTTCTTCTTCTCTTGGTTTAGATTATAACCTGACAAATATATGCTCCAGCTCATGAGGATAGCTTATCCACCAATTAGAGTAAATCCAAACTCCTACTTTAACATTATTTGGATATCTACTAAGGATTGTTGGTATATATTGTTTTACAAAGAGTTTTAATACTGCTCTACTTGTCAAAGTAAAGAGACGTTAATTCACCATTAATAATTTTTTACTTAATGTTTTTAGCTAAGCTACCCCTCAATTTTAGCAATTGAGCTAAAAACCAAGAGTATGAAACTCTATTCTTGACTTCTCATGCACTTTTTTGTTTAAAAAATAAGAGTACATCCACTTAACCCATAATAAGTCCTTATTCTCTAGCAATCTTTATAGTCTTTTCTCTATAAAAACTTTATTGCTTATAATAATTGGACTGTTCTCCAACCCCCCATGTCTCATTGGTTTACTCACTTCTTACTAACCTCCTTGGAAAAATACTTACTTTCCTTGCCCCTTAACCAAAGGAATCTCCTCATTTTCTAGGGATAACAAATTCTAAAGTGCCCTAACTTTTAAGATTTTTGCAATTCATTGTCTAAGCTTTTAAAATTTTCAATTAAGTGATCAACCTTTAATTTTCTTAAACAACTCAATCCAAAATGTTAGTTTTGTTTAGTATTTTCTAATTTGGCTAACAAAATCCTTTTTATCAATGACATGTAGGCATCTATGTGGAAAATTAATTATCAACTAATCACTCACGTGAACTAAAATACCCAACATATAACCTCTTTAGCACATTGGATTGGGTGTTTTAGTTCACATGGATAATTAGTTGGCAATTAGTTTTCTATATGGATGTTTACATATCTTGAACATAAAAGATTTTGTTAGCAAAATCAGCAAAATATTAATAAAACTAACATTTTGAACTGAGTAGTTAAGGTCATAAAAGGTTGGTCAATTAATTAAAAAAAATTATAAAAGGTTGTGCACTTTAGATCTATTTTCCCTTTTTCCATTAACTTAATAAGCCACCTTAAGAGAAAGAAATGTGAAAATCAATATATATGAAGAGTTTAAGACATCTCTAATCAATTGTGGTCTTCCTATAGGTGATAAAGCTTTATTACACCAAAAATTCAATCTCTTTTGGATCTTCTCAATCAGCGGGAGGTAATCCTCAAATTGAAGCTTCCTTGTTGAAATATGCAATCTAAGGTTACTAAAAAGAGGAAGCTTTACCTAAATTCTAGTAATGATTGTGAGCCACTCAACAATGTAATGAGCACTGGAAGAGAAAATCATTTGAATTTTACTCCTATATGTATCCAAACTAGAGATCTCTCTAAAGGTACGAATGGAAGCCATTACAAGGCTAATTGATCTATCATGAGCTCTTAAAAAAGGGATTAGATCATTAGCAAAAGACAGATATACCTCAATCACATTTTCTTACACCTATTGTAGAACCTGAAACTAAAATTTCAAATTATATTTAATTAAACTTGTTAGGGCTTCCATATAAAGTATGAACAAGTGTGCAAGGATGGGTTCTCCTTACCTCAACCCCCTTTCTCCCACAAACAAAGGATCTCCATTGATTAAAACACTAAAAGAAGTGGTTTATCTCTGTGTGTGTGTGTCTGTGTCTGTGTCTGTGTGTATACACACATTTAACATTATCCAATTTTTAAAGTTTTTAGGAAAACCAAAAACTTCTAACAACTAGAGGATGAAATCCCAACTAATTTTTTCGTATGTCTTATAAAAGTCAATCTTTATAGTTTTTAAGAGAATTCCTTCTTAAGTCTTAAAAAGTTTTTGTGCTAGGAGCACCTTATCACTAATCAGTCTTCCATCAATAAAGACACCCTAAGTTTCACTAATGATAGGTTTCATAACTCTCTTCATCCTTGTTGCTAATATTTTAAATATAATTTTGTATATAAACTTACAACAAGAAATTGGCATATACTTATTTAAGGACCCTAGGTTAGGCACTTTAGGGATGAGGCATAAGAAGGTCATATTAATATTGTTTAAAATTTTGCCGTTATCAAAGAATTCTAGGATTGCATGTTCTTAATGAGATGTCAAGCTTTTTAATATAAACATCTATTGAGACCATCAAAGTTTGAATTCTTGTTTGGAGTCAGTCCAAAAACTACTCTCTCTGACACTGGACCATTCAACAATTCTAATTCATCCTCAGAGAACTTATTCATGATAAAGGATTGAAGCAGTTGTACAAATGAGTTGGTTGATGTAAGAGTCCCTGTAAAGTTCTTGAAAAAAACAATTGCCTCTTTTTTCAACTCATTATGAGATGTCATCATTATAATATCATAATTGGCTAAAGAATATATCTTATTGAAATTCCTCCTTACCAGGATTAAATTTTGAATAAATATGGTATTTTTATCTCCATCTTTAAGTTGTTGCACTCTAGATCTTTGCTTGTTCAAACAATTATTAATATTAATTGCATGCATATAGTCACATAAATTTTTTCTCTTTATTTATTTATAAGGGATCATCTGGATACTTATGCACCTCCTCTTGAGCCTTAAGTAAAGCATCCTTTATGGCTAAAACATTCCCAAAAGTGCTTTTGTTTCCTCTTGTTAAGTTTAAAGCCTTAAGTTCCTATTTAATTAGGTCTAACTTCTTTGGATAAACAAAGGCTTTATGCCCATAAATTGCATGTGATATTCCTCTTTGATTGCCTTGGTAAGGCCCTCTTTCTTAACTAAGTAGCTGTTGAACCTAAAAGGGAAGTAATTCTTACACTTAGAAAACTTGCTTTGTATAACTATTAAGGAGTGAGAATATTGGATTTAAAAAGTGAGCTTTGCTCTCGAGATACTTTAATAATCACTCCTCATTCACGAGAGTCATATCTAACTTCTTTCTTTTGTGCCACCTTACACTTTACTTATTGCTCCAACTGAATAAACACCTCTCAAACCTCATTTCAGTTACCCCTATTTCTCTACATATTTTTTAAAGTTTGCTGTGAAATTCTTTAAGAATACATTCCCCTATGCTTATGACATAAAGAGATTATTGTGTGAAATCGCCAAGGATCACCCAAGGGTCTTGATTCAGAGAGTATATACCTTGAAGATTATCCCATGGTATGTTCCTCCGAAAAGCAAAATTTGATCCGTAAACAAATGAGAGCGTAGACCTTGTGTTTTCCTAGAGGAAATTTACTTGTAATTGCATAAGCTGATTACTAGTTTGGAGCACGTGAACCTTGACCAAATTAGTGTGAAAGGCTCTCCTAGTTCAACTTAGACTCCAAGAATATACTTACTAGAGCAGGTTTATTCTCCAAAATGAAGTCCCTCAAAGGGTGTTGTCTAGTGGGGCAAGTAATGTACCTTATGTTCCATGAACTGTAGACAAAATGTCTGGTTTTTTAGTTTAAATCCTTTAGACCTACTCTTTCTTCTTGCTTTTCTTCTACCACCATATAATTTTGTCATACGGATTCTCCTAATAAAGAAAGTGAACATTATGAAATTAGGCCGAGCTCGTTCCAACTTCGCGAATTAACCTAGCTTCGGGTCAAATTAGCATACTAGGGCAAAACATGAGCAGGTCGGTCTAATCTTGCTCGAAGCTTTATGGAATAGGATGGAACTGGTTTGTGAGCCTAGTGAAACATTTTCCGAATACTCCACTCAATGCCTACCAACCCAAAGCCTGACCCCTACTGTCGGGTATACTTTCCAAGTCAATGGCTATTAAATTATTAGGAATCAACATTCAACAAGACAAAATGTTCTTGTTTCTACACGGAAGCGACAAGTTTTTGTAGCTATGGTAGACCTTAGGGTAAAAATAGGCATACTATATATTATACATACTAAGATTAGTTTCAGATTTGGCAAGCTAAGAGTTGTTGATGTTCTTATATATCCCAATAAGTCGCAAGCTAGGTTAACAAATGTGGAAAACATCATGCTCTTTGTGGTTGATTTGTGATTACCATGTGCCGCCAAAATGGTGATGCATGTATCTTGCATGCATGAAGGTAGGGTCTTACTCTTAATTAGCTTCAGGTTTCAAGTCAAGGTCGAGCTTTCACACATGTGAAATGCAATGCCCTTCTTCTCAGTCATCACTTTCCTGCTTCCTTTTCTTTTTTTTTTACCATACACAAAATGAGTCCCCACTAAAAGTCAATGTATGTTAAGTCCCTTTGAGTAAGGTTCATTGACAAGGTCATATTTTGTGTTACACCTTCCTATGTATGTATCTATCTGTATCAAACATCTACACGGCAAGTGGGTAGCCTTGCTTTAATTGATGCCATAGCCCACTTGCACCTTCCGACTGCAAAGATAACCCAAGGTGACGAAATTGAATGCGTCCAATTATCACACACCTAGGTTAAATTCATTTTAGATATATTTTAACTATTAAATCAAAATTTTATTTAAAATTTGGATATTTATTAATAATTATTTAATTAACAAAATTAAATAAATTATTAAATTAGATTCAATTATTCATAATTTTATCTAATTAAATTAAATTATTATTTTAAATAATATATATTTAGTTTATAGCAAATCAGATTAAAGAAAATTCAAAACGAAAACTAAATTCAAAAATTCAAACAAACAAATTTTTTTACTAAATTTAAAAAATAAATAAATAACTAAAAAAAGAAAACAACCAACCTAAGAATTTTGTGAAACTTTGAATCAACTACGCACCACCTAGCTCAGCTAAGGCTTGGTGTCACGATCATGACATAAATTGTTTGGGACTCACTTAGTTTAATTCATACATGTTTAAATGCTTGTCAGTTATTTTTTTTGAACACCCTACTTACAAGAGGAGTTAGCAGGGAATCGAACCTGAGACCTAACCGAAATCAAGTCTCGTTCTCAATTATGACTACTTCTCCTTAAATCTCTACATATTCTCCATTATTCTCACCCAATAACATTCCTTTTGTTTTTCAGTATCTCTTTTTTTCTTAAATTCTTCTGTTTTTCTGGTTTTTTTAATTTTCGGAGACAGTTGTTACTCTACTTTTTAGAATGCACCGAAGTTAGTGTAAAAAGTATTAACCTTGAAGTTAGATCTCGTTTTCTTGCTACACTGTAGAGAGAAAATTTCTAACTTAAGACAGTAATTTTCACGACGCCTTTCATTCAGATAAGTTGTTACAACTTTATTGCTATTTCGATAACATAAATTAGTAACAATTTCTCAACCAGGATCGTACTTGTTTAATTCGTATATACATAATTATTATTAAAAAAAAAGAGCCCACCTAGGCTACTTGAAGAAACAAATGTGGTCCACAGATTCGCCGCCTTCTTCAGACTACAGTGCGGTGGTCCTCATTCACGTTTTGTGGGGGACCATAAGCATTGCATATTGCCAACTAGCCTGCTCATGTTCAAACGTAAGAGTTGATGAGAGAACTTTTCTAACATGGACATAATACACGCAAGGAAGAAGGATCATGCCAAGCAAGGAAGAAGGATCGTCACAACGTTTCTATGACATCAGAATGGGGTATCTTGCGTACAAACAGAACTTACTCATCTTGCCATTTTGAGGAGTATCAGTTGCCACGGCTGCACTACTTGAGGCTCCGCCACTACTACTAGGTGGTGGAATCATCTGACCCTGCTGTACCGCTGGCGACCCATATCTGAACATGTTCATAGGCTGCGACTCCAAACAATCACGTAAAAATTTTATTTGAACGGTAAACCTAAAGGAGGATAACAAGGAGCTACATATTACAACAATGAGGCCGAACCTGATGAGCGGCGTTTTGCATATGAAACCCCATGAGATGTGCGTACAGATCAGAGATCTGATTTTGATAAGCAACAGGATTGAACATTGGATTTTGGCACATTACTGCAGGGTTTTGTGCAGGAGGTAGAGACATGGATTGATCGACTAGAGGGACCCTAGCAAATTGCATCGCGTTCTGCATTGAAGGCATAGGAGGAGGACTAACTCCTACTCCCATTTGGGGCATATAATGCTGGACTCCAGGATACATCATTGTTGCCATCCCACCTCCCATCCACATTACCTGAAGCACTTAAATATCTGATTATCAGTGGTTTCGATGACAAGAGATTGATTGACTTCTACAAGAATCATTGATGCTCTACCTGAAGCTGCAACTGAAGTGACTTCAGATATTCAATAGCCTCATCCAGCATTGACGCTTTATCTGTCTGCAATTACATATAACTGGATTAAGTGGAAGCATCAAATTAATACAAACACTTGATGCTCTGCTCTTGTTTGGTTGTTCCTAAGTCTACTTTAATACAAACAGTTCTTCCGCATCCATCTTTTGTTTCTTTGCATTTCAACATGTTAACAATGTTGGTTGATTCATCTTTCGTGTTTAGGGAAAATCTCAAGATAAACTACATGTTCAAATGTTTAAATGACCCAACATCACATTCAATACAGAAATGATAAAACTAGTGAAAAAGATGAAATCAAAAAGAAACTTGTCTGAAGAAATGTAAATAGGAGACCGACGAAGGAAAAAAATCCTGTTAGTACAAGAGGACCTTATTGCAGTGTGGTATAAGCTGTTGTAATGCTTTCATTTTCTCATTAATTCTGTCCCTTCGCCTCTGCATCAATGCATAGAAGAAAATCTGTGAATAAAGCAATCTAGAATCTTATAATGCAAATCTGCCAATGCATTTCTTACCCTCTCCGAGAGATTATGCACTTCAGCAGCGCGACTCCTACGCACAGACCCTGATGGTTTGGCTGGATTGTTTGCTGCAGCTGATTCAAGCTCAGCACCCTGTCAGATTCAAACTTTAAGTTCATCATGCAATATTTGAACACTAAAAGCGTGAAGGGCCAAAAGAACTTTGCATTTTCACCTCACTTTGGCAGTCTGATTCCTCTGTCCCTATGCTTTTCCTCTTCAGGCCACTAGTACCTGTAGATTGCTTGCAAGTTCTGGGAAAACTGCTGCCAGACCCACCAGATGATGAAGTAACAGTTGGCTCGAGGGTCTCCGTTTTTCCTCTATCACTCCGAGAAATCACTTGCCACAGATCACTCTTCAATGGTTCTGTAACCAAGTCAGTACACAGGCCATTACTTGAAGCTCGACTTGCGTTGGGATCATTTGATACTTGCTTGCTTGAGCCAACTGTCATCACAGAGCAGTCCCGAACTTCATCTCCTCTCGAATTGTCAGTCCCTTTGACGCCAAACATTCCTGTTGAAGATCTTGATTCACCTTTTGGTGGCACTGAGACTTGTGGGAAGCTGCCTTTTAGACCTTTCCCACACCCTCCTACGTTGTAATCGTCATTGGATACTTGAGTTTTAGGAGGAGGCATTGAATTACCTGAAACTTCAGAAACAACTGGATGTTTTATCTCGATGCAGTGAGGTTGTTCTTCTGAAGCTCTAAAGGCATGTCCAACATCTACTTCAATCAACTTTCTTTCCTCAACGGGATAAAATGATGGCAATTCAGAGAAGAAATTAGAACAAAGCTCTTTTTCAAAGGAATCTTCAAGTGAGTAGTGCATCCAAGAGGCTGTTTCATCTTCATGGATCAGATTACTTGAGCCGACACTTGAGTCATTACACCTGAGTGTGGATCGATCATGTTTATCAACTTGCTCATGAAGGACAGGTTTTCGGAGTGCTTGGCTATGAAAAACCACTTGCCCATTTCGCCACAAGAGCTCTACCACTTCATTATCTTTCCTGTACAAGCGAAATTGGCCAACCAAATCAACACAGTACTGGACAACTTCCGCTAATATATGACCTATCAAAGAATGGAGAGAGTAAAGGGTTCAGACCCTAGAGGTTTCTTTTGATAGGAGAGAGGATGATCGCCTCCAATATTCCATTCAGGAACAGGGTGATTCATAACTGAGAAGACAGACAGAGATTTCCTGTTTAACGGTAGAAAAGAACAGGGTACAAAAAGTGCTAATATAAATTATTAAACATATCATTGAAGTCAATGACAAAGAACTTCAGATTATTAACTTACTATTAGTATATGAACCTGACTACCCAATAAAGTATTACCCGAAAAGGGATTAAAAGTATTTCAACAGTATAGAACTGAAAAAGAACATGGAATGAAACACCCTACTGAAAGTCGTCTTCTTTTTTTCCTTTTTTTTCTCCTCGTACACAAAAAAAAAGAAGTCTGACAGAGTTGAGGAGCTGAAGAAGAAGCAAGCAAGACTAAAGAGTTGAGATTGTGTAAAAAGAAACCATCTTTTCATTCTCCAAGAAGACAAGTGAAGAGCAAATTGAAACCCACTTGACACTCAAGACCAAAACATCAAAAAGATTCTTAAAGAGATAACAAGAAAGAAAGAAAACCCTTTTGCCTGCCAAAGAAAGCAAGCAGAAAGGAATCAAATAAGGTGGGTTATGAGAGAGAGAGAGGATAGGTGGGAAAATGGTAATAGAAAGCAATCATACCTGTGATCAGTTCCGTTGCAGTCCAAATGAGCCAGCCAATCCTTCACTTCCCAAAACTACTTCCACTTCAACATTTATCTCCGTTCAAAAGGTTGTTAAAAGATACCGCAAATAAGTATGAGAGAGAGAGAGAGAGAGGGTGTGCGTTCTTAACTTCAGTTAGAGTGACAAGGACATGACATAGAATCAGTGTCCACATGGCGAGTGATGAATGAGTTAGCTTGTGTTTGTGGGGCAGTCTGGTAAAACGTTTGAAGAGGAAAGTGTTGTTTACGGTTGTGAACTTGAAGAGGGGGGACGGGTTTGTTAAATTGTTTGGAGCAATGGGTTGGGGGAAATCTAGAAAAAGAAAAGCCGAGGCAGTGAGATCTGAATGTGATCTTTAGATAATGCCAGATGGACAATGGAGACTCTTCTTTTATTGGACAATGATGATGAAGATGAGAAACAGGAACAACATTGTCAGAGAAAATGCTATGCGACAACTCATATGAGTGAGTGGGCGATTGGGGAGGGTCTTTAGTCTTTACCCTCTCCCTCTCCTAGTCTTTCTGTCTCAACATGGTCCCAGTCCCACTGTCGCCATTACTCTTTCATTTTTCATTTAAGTTTTGATAGAATAAAGACACACCAGAGGAAAAAGTCTTAGCAGTTTCGTAAATAAGCTACATTGTCATTGTAAATATTTAAATTAAATCACACATTTTAAAAATATTCAAAACAGACTTAGATGAAAATTTTAATAAGATTAACTCTCCGCGAATGGAATGTTACGTCATTATTTTTATATTTTTAAATAAAAATGAATTACAATGTTTCATAGTTAATTTTTTCAAATTTACGAAAAGTAAATTTTATTGTCACGTCACAGTACGACTCACTTTTATACATTTTTAGTTATGAGTCCCATTTGTCATATGACACGTATTAGTAAATTTTTAACCATGAATGTCACTTGTCATATGTGGCAGTAGAGTTCAGTTAAAAATAAAAATAACATCACTTCAAAATTGACATGATATTTAATTAAAAGAGAGTTAATTTTATTAAAATTTCCATCCACTTAGAATAAAAAATGTTGGGTTATGTTATAAATGTTGAGATTCAAAATACACTTTTAGATGTATTATTATCGACAAAATTAAACGTACTTTTGTGTTATAGAAAATGATGAAAATAATATTTTAGTTAGTTCTAAAATGTACATTATTACTTGAAGATAAAAAATTAAGGAAAATGAAGAGATATATTCCTAAAATTCGATATCTAGAATGTTATTTACATAATTGAATGAGATTTTCTAAAAGAAATATGTGATAAAAGGGTTTTGATTCGAAATGGATGAAGATAGTCATTAATTGTGTTATAACACTGAAAATAGAGATAAAATATTCAAAAGTGTTTAATCTTTAAAGATTTTTTCAAATTAATTTTAAACCTTTTAAGTTTTTAATTTAGTGACTAACCTTTTAAAACTTATAAATCAGGTCAAAAGGTTATTCTTGATGTGTAGCATGTCCACTATATGCTATATGGATATTTATCTAATAGCCACGTAAGAAAAAAACACTACTTTGCTACCTTATATATTTTTAGGCAAAAAGCCCACTTTAAAATCTAATACTTTTATCAAAATTCAAGTTAGATTTTGTTGTTTCAAAGTATACAAAAGATCCTGAACATTTTCAATATCAATTGAAATAAACCCCTTAATTGATAAAATGTTATGTGACAACTCATAAGTGAGTGGTCAATCAAGGTTTGATCCATTTCCCACTCTCACCATTACTCTTTCATTTTTTATTTAAATTTTGTTTAAATTGAAATGGTATAAAGACAAACCAAAGGATTTTTTGAAGAATAAATCTATGCAATTTCATATATAAGATAATGTCCAATGTCAAAATTCCTTTTACTGTCAACAAAATCCCTCATACTTAGTTTTGAAGTACATTATCACTTAAAGATTAAAAATTAAGGAAAACTAAGAGTTAAATTCCTAAAATTTGATATGGAGAACATTTATGATAGTGTTGAATGAGATTATTTGAAAGAAATATGTTATAAAAGGGTTTTTATTTGAAATGGATAAAGATGGTCATTAACTGTGTTATATCAGCAAATTTTACTGCTTTAGTTAACGGGTCTCCAAGAAATTTCTTTGAAATATAACAGATTAGATAATTAGACATTGTTACCTTATTTATTTTTAGGCAAAAAGTCCATTTTAAGCCCTAATATTTTATCAAAATTCAATTCAAACTTTGATGTTTGAAAGTATACAAAAAAAACTTAACATTTTCCTCTTAACTAGTTAAGTGTTGACATATCATTTTTTATTTTATTTTTTATTTATTGCGTCCCACCAGTGCCAATATGAAGAACTATAGTGTATCCTACTATTACTAACG
>JANIPN010000007.1:4746969-4767598 GCA_027478595.1 Erythroxylum anguifugum
AAAATCAAGGAAAATGAGGAGTTATGTCCTTAAAATTTGATATAAAGAAGGTTTATAGTAAAGTTGAGTAAGATTTTTTAGAAGCAGTTTGTGACATATAGGTTTTAATTTGAAGTAGGTGAAGTTAGCCATGAGCTACGTTATATTATTAACTTTTACTACTTTAGTTGATGACAATTATGTTGCTTTATTTGTTTTTACTATGTACACAAGGTTTACTATATTTGATTAAGGATGATAAGATATGACATAGAATTTGTATTTATTCTAAACACCTTTTCTAAACCATCTTTTTATCAGAAGATAGCTTGCTGTCTAGCAAGCTACATTGGTAGACTATTTTTAAAGCTTTATTAGAAAAATACAAAAGTGCCTTTAATTAGAAAAAAAATAACGAGGAGCTAGAAATCCACTTCAAATCATGCCTAATTGTTGTCTACTTTTCTTTTCTCCATCTTCATCTCTCCTCTATTAGTCTTTGTTGATACTAGCTATTCATCTTCGTTGCATGCATGTCACCTTCATTGCCTTTGTTGCATGCCATTAGCTCACACATAGGTATATATTAGTCTCTACCTTATGTGAGATTCATTACTTGTTCTTAATAAGTCTTTATTTGATTTCATTCATATCCATTGCTTAATCTTTATCTGATGTGAGCTTCATTGCTTATGTCTGATGTGATGTTGTTTGATTTAAAGCTATATTTGTTTATTTTTCATTCATATCCATGTTGATGTTCATTCAAAATTACAACTACTTTAAGGTATAAAATTGATTCTACATCAACTTAAAAAACAAGTCTTTAACCAGCTATAAGATAATTATAAAATCACGCATGCTTTATAAATTTTGTTCCATTTTTTATAAATTCTTAAATTTTATTATAAGAACAATCTACTATAGTCTTTTTAATATAAACATATAATTGCATAAAAAAATCCTTAAACTTATTAAACACCATGAATGAACTATCATTAAAGGGCATGTACAGATTGAATTGGATTCACACATTGTGCATTCTAAAATTCTTAAGAATAAAGGGAATGGAAAATGGACAATTCATCCATACATTTCTGACATACTGTATAGATTACAACACTTACAGGGTATTGACTTTGTGCTAATTAATCGAGAAGCTAACAGAGCAACTGATTGGTTAGCAAAGCAAGCCCGGAAGAAGATGTGCTTAGGTAATTGGGTATTAACACCCCCATCTTCTTTGGTTGGCATCTTGAGCCGAGATGGATTGCCAGCACCACCTTGATTGTTGAGGTTTGAAGTGAGATGCTAGCGAGGCTACTGTTGTTAGTTCTCTTGAGTGTATTGTTTCTTACTTCTTTCTTTTCTGCTGTATTGATGTACTTGTAATCAGTGTTTCTTATTAATGGAAGTTCTTTTTTGACCAAAAAAAAAACTATCATTAAACTTCGAAAATGTGAACAAGAATTTGAGATGAAGAACTTGATTTATGTCTTTCGCAATTAAAAACTTAACTTTGACAATGAACTTATTGCTTCTCCTCCCTTTTTATAAGTTTTTGCTTTACATAACTTACTACTTCACAAAATGTTTTGTATTTCGGATTATTGAATTTGTATCATCAAGTAATTATAATGGCAATAATGTTAAAAAAATTATTTGCCTTTTTTTAATTAAATTAAGGAAAAATACATATTAAAGAAAGAGATTAAAACAAGGAGAAGTCAGGTTAAAACAAAGGAAATTGATGAGCAACTTAAAAATAAGAAGTAAGATATAGAGATATTGGTTACAAAGAAGAAGAGTTAAGGTTCATGTTATTCAACAAAATTTCATGATTTTTTTTAATGTTTAATTTTTTATGTTCTATGCTCTTGGAAAAAGAATATAGTCTTTTTCCATTTATTATCAATTTGATTAATATGAATGTACTTATGCAGGATTATTAAATTAGAAGTTAAAATTGATATAAGTTGTTTCAGTTTGTGCATTTTTGGTCCCACATTCCTGTATTGGATAGCTCTTATTCTCTATGGAAATACAATATCATATTGGACACATTTTTTAAAGAACATCTATAAACATAACTAGTCAATTACTTGGATCATCATGGAGTTTAAATGTGTATTAGCCTAACAAGTATAACATACAACAAGCATGTTTTATTTATATTGATAAATGGGAAACATATTTAAGGAAAAAATGGTGCTAAACTCACAATGGACCATTATAGCCATATTCATCTAAACTTGTTCAAAACTTGTTTAAATTCCCTAATATATGAGTTATAGGCAACATAATTTGGAATAGAATAGCACGTGTTCCTTCACTTGGTTTACAAAATAATCCAAATGCAAAAATATAGTTAAATCATATTATGTGACATTTATATGTTCACAAATACTAGTAACATATCATTCAGATGTCTCCTTTGTCAAGTTATTGCCCACTAGTCTAAGAATTAAGGCTCTCCCCTTCACTAGAGAGTGTCCAATTGTTGCTCTCCTTTTGGTTATTGTAGCTGGTAGTTTTATTGAAGTAATGCTAAATTCAGCATTGGACCTAAGTCTCTTGGTTTTAAAGACAATTTGAATGATCTTCAATCAATATGTCCACATTTTTTATTTTTATATATGCTTACAACTAGTAACTTGAGAACTAACTTGTGAACATAACTAGTTAACACACACAGACATATACACACACAGACACACAGACACATATATTTTGTAGGTATACATTCCTAACACACACACACACACACAAACATACACATATATTTTCTAGGTATACATTCCTAATTAGTTGATAACCTATTTTGAAATGTTAATTTACTAATATAATTTGTTTATTTTCAAGGAAGTACCATATTTCATATAATTATATTTTTGTGAAAGAAGGCAATACATTCGTACTTATAAATGTTCCTCTATTGATATTGGTCTAGTACTTCTCTAGTTATTGGCCCCTCATTTGATGTTATTAAAACTTAAAAATCTTATCTTAATCCAAGATTTGTTCTCATTTAGGAAGAGACATTGTTCTGTCCACTTCAATAGTTTCCTTTCTAAAGTAGAGAGCTTTCATATAGTCATTTCTATGGGTCTAGATATACAAAGGGTTTAATCTCAGTTTATATATATGAGAAAATTGGAGTATTAAAAAGGAGTTTAAGCTTTTTAATAAGGACAAATTTCCTAACACCTTATTAACTTTTAAAAAGCAAAATATAAACTAGAATATGCCCATAATTCCCTATAAAATGCTCCTAATGATCAATATTTACTAGACGATGAAAAAAATCTCCAAAGGCTATTACCTAGGCTATTGAGGCTCATCACTCCTTAATGAGACGAAGGTCCAAGATTCTTTGGTTGAAGGAAGCGTATAGAAATTCCAACTTTTTATATAAATATATATTTTTGAGGAGGAACTTTAAAATAATAAATACCTTAAAGGATGAGGAGGGAAATGGGAAATATTAAGATGATCAGATTCTTAATGAAGCGTATTCTTAATTTTTGAAGTATTTGGGGTCTTCCACCAAGGCTTCATCAAGCATTCCATTATTGAAAGCTATCACAACCTCCTGTTGCAAAGAGAAACGACTCAATCCTTGATAAGACCCTTTACTACTTTACATCTGGAAAATGCCTACTTTGCTATAAATCTAAGCAATGTACTAAGTCCAGATGGGTTGAATACTTATTTCTTCTAAAATCGTGGAGTCTTACAAAATTAGTAGTCACATAGGGGATTCTTAGGTTCTTTAGTAGTGGCAAGTTGCTAAAAGAACTCAATAAGACTTTTATATGTTTGGTGCCTAAACTTCAATCTTCTCGCTCTACGAGTAACTTCATACCAATCTCATGCTGTAATATTGTTTATAAAACTATCTCTAGCTTGCTAGAGATAAATTGAAGGAGGTCATACATATTTTGGTTAATGAATCTCAGGGTGCCTTTATACAAGTCATACATCTTCAGGTTGATGAATCTTAGGGTACTAAGAACTCTTTAAGAATTTCATAAGAAAAGGCTCTAATAAGAATTGTGTCATCAAAGTTGACTTTAAAAAGGCATATGATTCTTTGGATTGGGAATTTGTGTTAAATTTTCTACATGCTTTTGGATTTCCTAGGAAGTTTATATAATAGGTGAGACAACGCATTACTACAGTTTCCTATAAGGTCCTAATAAATAGGGAGCCTACCAAGCTTTTGCAAGTAGCTAAAGGCCTACGACAATTAGACCCATTATCCCCTTACCTTTTCACTCTTTACATGGAGATCTTGACCAGGTTTGTCATACCTGGAATTAACTTAGATATGAATTTTAGATACCATTCTAAGGGTAAGGCTCTGAAGATTTCTAGCCCTTCTTTTGCTGAAAATCTAATTTTATTTTCTAAGGCTGAACTCAATTTTATGAGTACATTGATGAAAACCTTAAAACATTTTAAGAAACCATATGGTTTACGCATTAATCCTTAAAAGACTCAACTTTTTTTTGTCAACAAGGGGCTTTAAGACTCACTAATTGTTTGGAGTGTATTACTAGTCTAAAATCCTCTAATCTTCCTATTCTTCTTCTAGGAGTATATGTATCATCCAAAAGACTTTACTATAGTGATTTTTCGCCTCTTATTGAGAAGATAAAGAGGACAATTGCTAGTTAGTGTAACAAAAGCATATCCCTAGCTAGGAGGGTCCAGTTAGTTTAATTCCTTATTGAACTCCTTACTTGTCCACTAGACAACTCACCTTTGATTTCCAAAATCCATTATCAAGTTAATAGAAAAGATCTTGAGAAGGTTTTTATGTGCAGGTTATGACCAGGGTCTTTCCCTAGTAAAGGTGGAATAATTAATACTTTGCTTCGTAAAGAGGGATGGGGGGAGTATTAGGCATTCATCCTATTAGGGTTACCGACCATATTCAATTCACTAAAAGAATTTGAAGAATTCTATAGGATAAAAAACTCTCTCAGTTAGGTGGATCCATACTTTCTACATTATAGACAATAGTTTTATGATGCTTAAAACCAAAAACTAATCCCTCTTAGTCTATTATGCATCTTTGTAAACTTAAGAACAAAGTAAGGATGGAGTTCTCTCATCAATTGGGAGATGAAGTTTTAACTTTTGAGTGAGGTTAGTAGCTTTATCCATCTTAGGAAGAGATATGATTTATAATAAAACTAGGGTTGAGGAGGTCCTTAGTACTAATATGTAAAACTATTTAATGAACTTCCCCCCTCAACTACTAGCTATCACCAAAGAAAAGGGATAATGTGTAATGGATTTTTGACTCTTCTAAGCTATTCTCTAATAAGTTCTATATGAATATCTTTAGAGAACGATCCCTAAAAAGTTCTTTGGTATAAGCTTATTTAGCATAAACATTCCTGTCTAAGTGTCTCAATTAACCTATGTCTAGCTATTAAGTGCAAATTAAATACTCTGAATGTGATAAGGAAGAATAAAGTGGTACAAAGGACTTATGTTTTATATAAGAACTATGAGGAGTCCATAGAGCTCTTTCTATTTGAGTTTCGCTAATCCTATTACATTTGAGGAATAATTATAGACCAATGTAATCTATCTACTCCTAGCAAGTTGCCTGATGTAATTAGTTAGCATTGTAGGAGGCAAAATAGGTATTAGGGGGATTGGAATGTATTCAAGGTAATTATAGCCTATACAAGGAATACGACTTAAGAGGAACCAAAGATTATCCATGCAAAAATTATTGAACTATAAGGCATTATTACTGCTATTATTCATAATCCTAAAGATTTAGTACTAGAGCACAATCTCCAACTCATTTGTAGTGAGGAGCTGGTGGAGAATTGTCGATTTAGGTAAACCAACTAGTCGCAGACACAACACCCTAGCTTTATCTAAGGCAAATACCAAGACTTAGCCCCAAGCATACTTACATAAAGAGAATTTAATATAGAGTATCAAAACAGTAAGGGGGGAGACATTTAATGGAAGAGTAATAGGCGGATTGAACCAGATGGAAAACGAGATCAAACAAATGATAGTGAGAAAGGTCTTAATGATGGTGCAGAATACCTACATACACAACGATCTTTGAAAATTTCCAAGCCTTGCACCCTATGGCTCTACTAGTTGAATTACCATTAGGACAATTATCCCAGAGTTATTTTGTGCAGACTATTTTGGGCTTAACTTTGTTCTTTGAGTTAGAAGGCTGGTTATTGGGCTTCCTGTAAAGGGGTCAGCTTAATCCAAGCCTATAATACTTTATATGTTGTATTAATACATTTCTTTCATTTTTCAAATAAAGGTCATGCATGAAAAATTAATGAAAATTACTTTGACATTCTTAAAATCTGAATGGTCAAGACATATTGCCATGCTGATCTCAACTTATGAATCTTTAATTAGA
Source organism: Erythroxylum anguifugum (assembly GCA_027478595.1). NCBI lineage: Eukaryota > Viridiplantae > Streptophyta > Magnoliopsida > Malpighiales > Erythroxylaceae > Erythroxylum > Erythroxylum anguifugum. Next base: position 4,753,367 of record JANIPN010000007.1, read on the forward strand.
TAATTAAAAATAAGTTAAATTTTAATCCTAAATGATTTAAATTGTAATTTATATTTAGTACTAATCTATTTATGAACTTAATGAGTCATATATAAAAAATAATTAGAAATAAAAATAATTAAATTACATTACATATTTTCAAAAATTATAAAGTCAAATATGATATATTTAACTAATAGATAGATATTAAAAATTAAATTTGATGAAAACCTAGTTAATATTCAATTACAATTAAGTACAATTCTAATTAAAGTGTACAATTCAATAGTGAAATTGAAATGTATACATCATGATCCATCTGAGGAAGATAGAGCATGCTTTCATGTCAAAAATGTTTGGGAGTAGTTAAAATAGGGGATCAGATCTTTTGTTCCAGTTAACTAGTTCCAACCCTGTTCCATTAAATCTTATCCACACATTCTGTTCCAGTTAACCAGTTTCAATCATGTTTCATTAAATCTCATCTACACATTTATATAAGGTCCACATAAATGTGTTGATCAAATTAAGCAGAACAGGGTTGGAACACCCTAACTAGAATAGGGTGCTCCAACCCTTACAATAGACGTAGAATTTAAGCACTCGAAGACTTTTCACGTGTTTTTAAAATAAAGAAATGGTTTAGTTCACGAATATAGAAGGACGGCATCTTTAAATGGGAGACAATCGTTGACAACATAATAACAAACTCTGTCTCTTAATATTTGGAAAACTTTGGATTGATTTGAGTTACATTATTAATATTATTCATTGATTAAATAATTAAAAAATTGAATAGATGTATGCAATACAATTCGGCTCGGGCTCGACCTGGCTCAAAGTCAATGAGCCAGTATTGAGTTTACTTAGCCATGGGCTCGCCCACGAGTCGAATTTCTTGACCCAATCGAATCCCATGGCCCGACTTATAGAGATACAACGAAGTCATTTTGTCAAATTTTTTTTAAAAAAAGCTAAATTAGGTCAGCCCTCCTTCTATCCTTCGGGCCATCGGCTGCTCAGCCCTTAATCAGGGCAAGCACGAACCTAACAGTTCTGATTCCACAAGCCGGCCCAGTCCCGACACATGAGCCGATTCATACTGGCCATACATAAATAGGTGGATAGAATGATAGATAGACATTTATGTGTTCGCCAATCATACCATGCCTTCAGGCTGTGGGCCCCAAGGAGAAGACGCGCGTCACCGGTCAGAAGTCGTCCTCTCTTGCAGTCCCAGTCCCAACCAAGCCAACTTTGCTACATTTTCATCAAAACATCTCTGCAAGCTTCACCAGATTGGCCGGTTGCCTTGCCTGTACCCACTCTTATTTACTTTTTTTTTCACTGAGTCTGTCTCCTCTCTCCCTCCTTCCTTTTGGTCAGCAAAGCACAGCAGAGCTCAACTAGTTTTACTTAAAAACCTAATCTTTCCTGCTTTTGAACAACATAACCAGGCCCAGCTGATTCTTTCTTTCTCCTGGTTTGTGCCTTTCTTTAGTTTTTCTTGGTTTATTATGCACTATCAATTATTTTCCTTTTCCTATTGGTTTGCTCTTGTGGGTTGATCTTGGTTTTTCTAGTTATGAGCATAAACCCTGCATCTGTTCTTCTTCTTCTTCTTCTTATTTTCGTGTGTGTCACAATTTTCACTTTGGAGATTTTGGACTTGGGTTTTGTTGCTTATCTTTGATTGAGGGACTTGTCTAGGGTGGAAAGCTAAGTGGAGCAATAGTTCTATGTTCATATGATAAAGGGATTTTCTTGGAAAGATGTGGTAGTCTATGTTCGATATTCACGAGAACGCTTCCAAGTCAACTTATTTTCTAACAATAATACCTAATACTAATACTCTTCAATCATAGGACTAGTTGTTCCTTTTCCTTTTTTCTCGTGTTGTGATTTTCCTTTTGCAAATGCTCATGCTGGACTTGTTCTGTGTGTGGCTTAGCTGATGTAATTTTTTCTCTTTGAAGGTTGGAATAATGCCTGAGAAAAATACAGCTGAGAATTTAATAAACAACCTAGTAGAAACCGTTGCCGACAGTATTCAAAATGTTTCAAAGCAGAAATCTGTGTCCTTTTTTGAGGAAGAGAAGAGCTCAGCTACTTCTAGTTTCAATCGACTCTTTGGTCGCCAGAAGCCCGTCCACCATCTTTTGGGAGGTGGAAAACGTAAGATCATCTCCCTTCCTCTTTCTTTTCTGGAAATCATATCACCTATAGCTTTCATGAACTCATTTTGACTCATAATCATGTAGCTGCTGATGTTCTCTTGTGGAGGAATAAAAAGATCTCGGCTGGGGTTTTAACTGGCGCTACAGTCGTCTGGATACTCTTTGAATGGCTCAATTACCATTTTCTCACTCTTGTATCCTTTATTCTGGCTCTTGGTATGGTTGTTCAATTTCTTTGGAAAAATGCCTCAGGCTTGGTAAACAGGTGAATGAAGAACATTCTCGACTCTTGCTACTGTTGTTGGTTCAGTAAGAATTTCAGCCTTGATTAATTTTCTGTTTTATGTTGTCAACTTCTTCTTGGCAATAGGTCTCCTTCAAAGGTGCCGCGCATAGTGCTGCCTGAAGAGATATTTCTGAACATTGGCAGGTCAATCGGAGTAGAGGTTAACCGAGCCTTACAATATCTTCAGGATATTGCCAGTGAAGGAAATTTGAAGCAATTTCTTGTGGTAAGTTTGGACTTTGCAATTTTAGGCTGGTAGTCGTCTGAGTACTGCATTTTGCGATAAGATGATTCAACTGGATGAATGTTGCAGTTCTCTGAACCTGCATACCATTTTGAATACCTTAGTTAATTTTCATTCAAATTAGTTCAAGCTATATCCTTGAAGCCCAAATTTTTATGCCTCCTAATTATTGAACTGAGTACCCTATTATAAGTGAGACAAGATGTTGGACAATAAAGTTTTCCCTTTCAACCCTTCAAATCATTTTATCCCATCTTGAAATTGTAAGAACTTATTAGAGGAATGGAATATGTATTTGTTTTATTGTCTCACAGGCTGTTTATATACACTTGATTTACATTCAAGAATTACAACAGAAAGAGGAATAGTATCAGCCAGCTGTTGTACGTTTGTTGTAACAGAAGTGTCTAACAACTGGCAATGGAAATGACTTGTGTGCCCTTGATGTGTTCATTTTACAGAAATCAAGTTAATGGACATTCAAAATATATCGAATTATGCAAGTTCAATAGATAATTTTAGTAAAGATGAAACAATTTATCCATAAGGTATGCAATTTTGAGTGAAAAAGTTAAATATAATAAACATAAACCATAATTGAGCAAAAATTATGTAAATTCAAGCATACAAAAATCAAATTGAATCTCTAATTTTATAAAACACTAGTTAAATAGTTTTAATTTTATTAAAAAAACAATGAAATTTGAAAATTCCCCATATTAAACATAGTCTGATGTCAGAATTTAAATGTAAAGGTGTTGCCCATGGTTGAAAGCTATTATACATAATAGTGTTAGACCTTGCCCATGTACTTGGGCCATTGCTCCATGGTCAAGCAGTCCCATTTTCTTTCTTTTACATGACATTCCTTGTTCATTTAAGAGATGTGTCCTCTGTGGATTCACATTTACCACTAGAAATCCTTTTCTACCAGAAAAGAAGAAAAAAAAGTTGAATAGATTAAGATAAGATACTGGTGATTGTGCTAAATTGTATATTTTCAACATTCAGAAACAGTAATTTGCTTTTGTAGATGAATGCTTCTTTATTGCACACATATGGTCTTGCTTTTACTGTTTTTCATCTTGAAAACAATTTATCCATTCTTGGAAAATGTCTCATCCCAGGTTGTAGTAAGCTTGTGGACTGTTGCAATCATCAGCAGCTGGTGCAACTTTCTTACTGTTCTGTACATTGGTAAGCATGATAACTTTTGCTGTGAGAGCTCTTTTATTTTCTATTTATATGCCATTTGTTGCTTATATTTTGTCTATAAATTCAATCGAGTGTTGTTGGAGACAGAGAAAAGGATATTATTGAGTCAAGCCAGTTGGTGACTGCTAGATGGATGCTTTTTCTTTCTATTTCTCAGTTTATAGTGCACTGGATGGATACTTTTTCTTCTTATTTCCTCTTTTAATCTTCTTTCTTCAGAAACTCATAACAGATTTCTTTTCTGCACTTCAACCATGTCCCTGATTGGGCGTGGTGGTTGTAATCCATTTTCTTGCCCTTTTACTCTACAGGTTTTCTTATTTCTAGCTGTAGGTTTTGATTTTTTCTGCCAAGGTCTAATTTGTAAAATGGTTAAAGGACTTCTTAGCCTTGTTCACTCCTCAATTCTTTGTCCTTTTCTTTTTGGGCAAATTAGCCTTGTTATGCCGTGGTGGAAATAGACATTAACGGAAATATTACAAAGGCCCTTAGGAAAAATATGCAAAGAATAAAGGCTTGAGTGGTAAAAAACTGTAGTACTATGTCTAGATTAGAGTTATTAATGAAGTAGGGGAATTTGATCTTGGCTTATTCCTTTACTGATGTCCTGCTTTAGTAGTTAGTGAGATCTTGTATTATGTAAATAACATGCATAACATCATGTTGAATGATAGAAAATTTCCTCCATGGCTTGTTCATGTTTCTCTTATTTTCTCCATGTCTCGATCCATTTTGCCGTTTTCTTACTAGCACATGGCTTTTCATTCGCACATCACATTTAACTACAGATGATTACTTTTTGCTTTTCTTGTGCATATTAGGTAACATGATTTCGAATGCTGTCTTGAATTCAATAAGTCAGCATGAAGGCTCTTCTCTGCCTACATTTTAATTATATGTCTCTGTTAGTCTCCTTATGAGTACAATGACATTTGAATCATTCTCCCAAACATAAAACTAAATTAGTTCATATATAATTTGGTTGGCTAACATTTTTCTACACGAAATAACATTCTTCCAAATCCAAATCCATATTTCTTATACTCCTATTTTTCGTAGTTTTGTATAAGTTAAATTTCATGTGGGAGTGTGAATACTTTGACTCGTACTTACTCGTACTTAAAGCACCACTCTTATTTTGTCTGCTATCTTGACATGTTTGTCAAAACGTACTTCTACTTCCTTCCTGTTCACAATACTCCATGGTCTACTGCTGTCTTCGTCTTATATTACATTTTCCAGTTGCTGTTGCATAAAAGGGGGTTATAATTAGTCATTGAGTAATGTAGTCATGATTAATGCAAGTTACTCTTTTGCATTGCGCTATAAAACATTCACGGAGTCATTTGACCTACAGTGGCTGTCCTGCCTAGTAAATGTTGTCTTTGTTGCATAAGCTTGATTTTACCAATTTGTGTTGTGTTGGTTAAGGTTTCGTGGCTGCTCATACCCTGCCGGTCCTTTATGAGAGGTACGAGGATCAAATTGACGACTTTGTATACAAGATGCTTGATCAGCTCCAGCATAACTATAAGAAGCTGGATGCTGGTGTCCTGAGTAAGATTCCAAAGGGGAAGCTGAAGGGCAAGAAGTATGAATAGTTCCATTGATCATAGACTATGCTGCTGTTGTATATTTAGGTAATTAATTATGAAGTCTGTGCTTAAACAATAGCATAATCAGGTGGCCTGAGGCACTTATTTGCGGGCAACAGGAATATAAAATGTACTTTTATTTCAGTTTTTGCCAAATCATTTTGAACATAGATTTTGGTGTATGGCCTTCCCCAAAGATTAGTGAATTTGGTTCAAGTAGGTGCACTAGGTGCTATTTGCAACGTTCGTTTCGGCTATAAAGAGGTACTCGTGTAATCCAAAGTGAGCAGAGCATATAGGAGGAGGACAAGGCAGATCTCTTTAAACTCCTCGACTCCTCATCCACTTATACTTTGCGCTCGGAGTCCACCCCTCTCATGACCAACAGAGAGATGTTGCCTTCGGTAGTTCCTTCATCATCGCCTCTCCCAACCAGCCTAGTAAGATCGAGATGTACTTTCGGTTTTGTACACTGTACGGCTGGGGGTATTCTCAACTATGATCTAACTCACGTGGCGGTTACTCTTCTTGATCTTGTCAAGAGTAACATGCAGATTGAACCTACAAGGTATAAAAGCATTTCATCTGATTTTGTTATGTTAAAAGAGCAACAAGTTTTTTGTGGATTGTGTCTCATCCTGCAGCTAATCTTGGCTCCTTCCTCAACAATGCTAAAGGAGCTACTGTTGGTGATGTTGAGAAGAGATGAATTAGTTTTGTAGCTACTCTTAGAGCTCTGGTAACACATTTGTTAGAAAGCAATAAACTACTGATTGCATTCTCACATTAAACAACGTTTAAGGCCTAATTGTGTAAACTTACACAAGCAAGAAACTAAGAGAGAGCGGGTAATGTGGCCCATAACATCTCTATTTCTAACTAAAAGTTTTTTAGCAAATCATATAAAACAGCTCCTATGATATACTTGATTATTTATCTTAATTTCTGTGTTTTTAATTCATTCACTTTAGCCTCTGTATTTTTTATTCTCATTCAAGATACCCCAATTGGGTATTTTCGGACAAATTTACCCTTAGATTATTCAAATACATTTTTTTAATCTCTTGATTCCAAGGACAAATTTGTCCGAAAATACCTAATTGAGGTATCTTGAATGAGAATAAAAAACACAAGGATTAAGGTGAACGAATTAAAAACACAAGGGTTAAGATGAATAATCAAGTATATCACAGAGGCTCTTTTATGTTATTTGCCATGTTTATTTGATTGATTCAACTACTCCACTAATAGGCTAGTACTAATACTTAAGAAACAATTTATCTACTAACCAAAAAAATCATGAACTAGCCAAATTGTATTTTGAAGCACTTACTCAAGTGTTACATGACACGAGGGGCTGCCTTGAATTTTTGTCAAATGCACCAAATTAATCATCAGTTCTCATGCTATTTACAAATATGTCTACATATTTTATTCTTGGTCGTGTGATTTATAATCAATCATATGTAACTTAGGAACTTATTCCTTTGGTTTTTCGCTGCAACTCAATGGTTATCCTTTTGTTTATCTATATGTTTTTACTGTCTCATTATATTATACCCTTGTAACTTAGCTCAAGGCCTTAAAAGTGCCCTTTGGGATAATTTATGAATTCATTTTTAAATTTCAAAATAAAATGTTGCAGTAGCAAATTCTTCCAGACCTAATTTACAACTATAAAGTATTTTCATCGCAAAATTATAAATTGTTAATTCATTTGTATAAATACTTGACTAGAGTATCAATATTAAACTTCCAATAATTAAAATTTCATTTATACTTAGATGCATAAAAGTTTCTCAGAAAATTAAATTATTTGATACAATTAACATTGTCAACTGCTTAACGTTCTTCTAATTTTATAATAACCTTTACGTCCTCTTAAAGATTTTTATACCATAAAACAAAGAGGAACCATAGTTAGGAAATACTACTCTCTATGCATTATTTCATGAGGCACACACATGTACTAGTATTTATTTAATGCTAGATAGTAAAATACCACATTAGCAATCTCCTCTACCAATCTTAGAACCTTCCTTAAGGTCAATACCTTGAATTATACGTCGTCCAAGTACCTCTCTGTATGATCTTTTACCTTTGTAATGAATCCTTGCATAGTAATACTTGGAGATCTATTATTCTGAGTGATAGACAACAGAAAAGCATACCATCATTATCAAAGTGCTTCTACTAACTAGTACAAACATATGAACACATCTACTATAAACATATGGAAAGAAGTTCAGCTTAGGAAATAGTACTTCCGAAAAAAATAATACAAGCCCTTCTGCTTCCATGGTATGAGACCTGGCGCAAACACAGAAAGGTCAAGTCAAAAATAGGGCCACACATAAGTAGTCTGCAACGCGACCATTCATATAACTATTTTCCAGAGAGAATCCATTACTCATATGGAGCAAAGAAAACTTATAGATGATGTACAAGCTGCAACCTTTTGTTCTCCTTTCTATTACATTCTGTCCACCAAATTTTTCTATACACGAAAATTGCTGATGGGGAATTGATTTTGGTGAATGGACAAGATTTACAGGATGATAGAGTTGTAGACAGCTACTTATTTAAGAATGAGACAACTGCATTCCATTTCTATGTACAGAAACAAATTGCAACCAAATGGAAGATATTGAAGAAACAGCAGGCATATCTTTTCTAGTAACCAGGTATCTCAAAAGAGGAGGAATATTCCATATTTTACGCTTCTGATATAGGGGCCAGTAATTCCTGATAAAGACAAGATTGACAGTATCATGAGAACGTCTCCAAAGTGAAGATAAATTACAAGGATCAATAGTTCTTTACCTTACCTCAGAAAACCGTGAATCCCCATGCTCCTTAGAAGATTTAGCAATAGTTTCCCACTTCACTTCAAGGGAGTCCCTTTTAGAGGCCTGGGCTCTGGGAGTAGTATGAGTAACAAAAGAAGATCTAGAAAACAAATTTTTCGAGGAAACAGCAGGTAGAGTGCGCATAAGCCAAGACTCTGTCGGAGAGTTCGGTAAAGCAGGAGGAAGAGGAAGCAATGAATGGCAAGGCATTGTGTTCTCTTGGTTAATTATTCCAGTAGAAACTTGGCCTTTTACATTAATCTTGCCATCATTAACCAGTCTGGCTCTGGTAAACATAATGGGATCATGGGTTAAGCCATGATAACTTTCTAAATTGCCTGCATTTGTATCCTGCCGACTTTTGATGTTAATCATCCCATTTTTATTCACTTTTGGACTTGGAGATGCCATTGATGCTTGTAGAAGGTCTTGATGTTGCCCGGAACTATCCATCATATCCATTTGGATGTCATGCAAGGATCCTTCTGATAAGGATAGGAAACCGGAATCAACAGACTCTAAACTCCCAGCACGTACTTTTGTCGTTTCACTTGCACCATCCAAGAACTTGACATCTTTGACAGAAGAACTCATGCAAGCCATTTCTTCAATTCCTCTTGCTTTTATGAGTGTTCTGGCATCATTCTTTTTGTAAGCGGAAAACATTTTTGTATCTGAAGAACTTGAATTTTGAGGTTTATTTGTATGGACAGAATCTATGTACAAAGTTTTCTCCACCATAGGACTCAAACATCCTGTTTCCTGCTGATTCATCTCATCGACCAATAATTCCTGGAAAGTTCTAACATGTTTTGTAGGTGAATTAGAGCTACTCACCTTAGAATCCTGGAATTTTTCACGAGATACAAGAACTCCTTTCTCTTCAGTGACAGCAGATTGAGAAAAATCATTATATAATGGCAATGAACCCTTATTTTGCCAACTCTTGTACAGGGGCGATCCTTCCACTTTCATAATATCTCTTGTGCAAAGGATCTGTTTAGATACACTATTCAGCTCATTTTTATGTTCATGGACCCCTGTTGGCTTAAGTCCATCTGATGGTCTTCTTCGTTCATAAACAACTTTTGTAGGATTCTATACAAAAACAATAGCAAATGTGCATTTAAAAAATAAATTGAGATATGTAAAATTCACAATAGCAAGGATATGATATAATTGGCATGAAAGAGGAGACGAACTTCAATACCTTATTCTCAATTTTGTTGGATAAAGCAACATTTGAAGATTGAAATTTTGTCTTATGAACTGAAGAAATGGGTCTCTGGGCCTGTCTTTTTATCCCCGGTACAGGGTTCAAAAGACAAAAAGAACTTTGTAAGCATAGCCGAGGGAACAACCCACACACACTTGGTGAAGAGTGATCATGTCCATCATAACCATTATCCTCATCTTCACTTTCTTCGAATTCATTACATTGAACATTATATGGTATATTGATCGGTCTATTCAGATCAGGCATCTTCCTCCTTTGTGTAACTACTATCTCTTTAATCTGTCTGGGTTGTTCTCGTGCAACTGGCGGCTTCTTGCTAAAATGTTGAGGAATTTCTGAAGCTACTGCCTTTGCTGCAGGCAAGAATCGACCCATCATGAAATCGCGCGTCTGTGGATCCGATGCAAAAGTTCCAGATGGTTTCACATCTGGAGCATCTAAACCACTTAGACCACTTATACTACAGTTATAGAATAATGATTCAGTCTGGGACAGGGCATCTAGAGCATCTACATAGGACTCATCACTATCATCTGATGTGCAGCTTCCTATCTCCTCCAGTTTTTCTTCTGAAATTTCTTCTTTTTGTATGTTTATATCCACCGATTGCACATTTTGTGCTTGTAACCTAGTAGGATGCGTACCCTTATAACCTTTATCTGAATTCATTGATTTAGCATTGAATGCCCTCCCGGGAGGAAGCTTCGGTGCAACTGGAAGCTTTTCAAGGGCCTGACTTTGTGGTTTGTCTCCATTTTTGGGTCTTCCTGGGGTTTGCTCCCATAAAAAGGGAACTTTTCCAGGCTTGCTAACTGGACCTGATTTCAAGTCTGATCTGTAGACAGGTAATGGAGGCAATTTCGAAACAGCACCATCAGTTTTCCTTTTATTCTCTGCTTTTGGGGTTGAAATACCTGCCGAGAACCTCCTAACTGAGAGAAATGGCTGATTAAAATCCAATTGCCTCTCTTCCATCCAACTCTTCAATTACAAGCACTTTTAGCTGTAAAGAACTACCAGTGAACCAAGTCACAGGGTCAACAATAAAAATTCAGGAATAAATGCTACGGGCCTAGAAATTGGAGAAAACCAGAATTGAAGATGACAGTTCTGATACATCTGAACGTATGATGAAAAAAAATATTGGCAAAAGAATTGCTCTTACCACATATTTATAGCGCATAATGGAATGACGTTATCCAAATATTAAGCACATTTATATTCTAAGAAATTAAGATGACTACTATCTAAATATCAAAAAATAGCACCTGACTTCATATTTTACATTAAAATAAAAAGCTCCACGCATACGTGGGAATATTTAAAATTTTAATTTCACCATTTTTGGACTCAAGAATGATATAACAGGCTGATATCCCAAATACATAAGAAGTTTGAACAGTAGATAAACCCTGATTGAATACTTGTACTTTTATAGTTTTTCCTCTTGTTTCTTCTGCCTCAGATTGCCAATTAACTATATCACAGCTTAATCATCAGACTCACCCCCCCCTCTTGGTTTTGAAGGTCAGAGACAGAGAGGACAAAAGGAATAGCAAGAAGAAAAAGAGAGACCAAGAAATAGAAACATAGAACAAAATAATCCCTTAATGAACCAAAACGGAAGCGTCCAGAGGCCAGGCAAAACCCCAAATTCACAATTCAAGAACTGAGTTCTCAGAAAATTGCCGTCAGCTAAAGAATCCAACTCCTTTTCCTTCCTTACAAGTCTTATTAAGCACCAAACAAAAGAAGATGAGTTGAAATAGCTCCCAACTCTAGGTTCTTTACTTGTGAAAAAATTAACCAATAGGTATGAACGTGATACAACGGTTCATATTCCATTTACAAGAACACAGATACTCAACAGGAGAACAGTACCCAAAAAAGGAACCAAATTGTGCAGTCAAAAAACAGAAGAGTTGATTCTACTCAAATCCTCTTAAATTAACGAACTTTGAACAAACAATAAAATTGAACTCACTGGATTGAATATAAGAAAACCCATTAAAAGAACGAGTGAGAGTGTACTCACTCTGTGTCTCTACCACAACGGGGGTTGACTCAGACCGCGCAATTGTAACTTTCCTGGAAAAATGGAAAAAACTGCGAAAACGAAGAAGAAGATAGAGATAAGAGTACCAAATCAGTAAGAAGGAAGCCAAGGGTCCCGGACCAACTTGTTGGATTGTGTTTTAATTAAGTACAGCTACACCTACATTAGCTAAGACGACCATGTATGTCTTAATGCATGGGAAAGGCAAAAGAAAAAGAAAATCTCCCAATCTTTTCCGAGAAAAACCTGCAAGCCCATGTACACGTCACTTTCTAACCTTTCTTTTCTTGCATGCTTGTCTTTTTCCGTCGGTTGCTTATGCATTTATTATTTAATTGATATAAATATTATTATATTAACAAAATAAAATTAAAAAAGGGGACGCGTCGCAAACGACAGTGTGACTGTGAATATCATCATTTTCAATCATTCATCTTTTGTCTTATATGCCATCATTCACATCAAATCATAATCAAGCTCTATTTTAACGAGATTTAATAAAATATTATAAAAATATTATAATTAGAATTCGAAATTTGATTAGGCTCTAAATACATAATTTAATTATATTATGAAGTTTTTTATTTATTCGAGAAAATTCATAGACGGGTCAAGCGGGCACACCTCTCTGATGACTCAACTGACGCACCATTTCATAGGCGGGCCAAACGGCCACACCTCATCATCGAGGGCTCATCTAGTTCTCTACCTACAAGTAAAACCTTGACTGCCCCAGGCTCTTACAAGAGGGAGTCAATTTTTTAAAAATTGGACTAAAAATTAATTGGTAAAATAAAATTTTAAGGTTTAAGAATATCAATCGATATTATACCGTTATAAACTAAATAAAATTAAAAATTTTGAAATATGATAGAAAAAGATTGTCTTTATCTATTAATTGAAAAAATTGTTAATTGAATTATTTTAGTTTATAATAACTTAATAATTTATAAATTTGACTGATTTGATCAATTTCCAAATTAAAAAATTGAATGTTTCTAAATTTTTATAAGTAATTACCTACTTTTGGATAGTGACAAGACCTCTCAATGTCTCATGATTCATGAGGAGTGGTCCTCATTGTTGGACGACCATATCATTCTAACATTTGGGAGGATCTAATTTAGTGAGACTTGTTAACGGTACACAAGTGTTACTAAATTAAACGGATTAACCCTGAAGGGAAGTTGACAATTACAGCATGATGCCGTGGAGTTTATCCAATCCCACGGGTGGTCCTTTTCTAAAGGGATTGTTAGCAAATCCTTTTCTTAGAACTGTGATTTCAAATCATTAAAGTCTAAAACTGAATTCATAGATTAAAAATAATTAGGAGAATGATTGGTTGGGTCGGTCGTACTAGACTCAAGCTCAAACTCAGAACGGCTCCCCCATTCTTCGACGTTGACCTAATTTCTACAGGTATGTACTATATAAACTAATTACCTCATGAGAAAAAAAGGTACGACTTCAGAACCCTCGTACTCTCTTAATTCCTAGCCACTAAAACCCTCACAAAAAGATTGACTTGAGCGTTGGAGGGGCCTTCCGGGAGTCAACTCCCGGCGTGCCTTTATTTATTTTGCAAGTATTCTCTAGCCAAAATTATTTAGATTTATGGATCTAAACAATGACGTCTAGCCTTAACAAATTCAGACTGAACCAATGATAATTAAGAAGATGATGATTAGTACTCCCAAAAGCAATACCTTTGAATGTCATTATGGAAGAAAAGAATAAATTCCAAGCAATTGATGAATACTGGAAAAGCCGAATAATAATGGCAGAGGGGATCTCTTCTCTTCTCTTCTCTTGTGGGGCATCCATGCAGCAACCTTGTACACCTACTCAAAACTTGGAACCTTTGCCATTCCAACACCTTTGTCAAGGTTGTGGTAATGGAACTAAAATCCAAGTCTCCCTTCGTTGTCGCCTGAAGAAGTCTGTAGACAAGGGTCCTACTTTGAGGATTCTTCCTTAGTCGTTGATGATTTTCTTTATTTTAGTATATAATAAATTGGAATATATCTAGATAGAATGAACCCTAGAAATGTACTATTGATTGATTGATTCTTTTTATTTGGTGAACGACCAGAGTTTGGGGCTTTGTACCGTTCCAGCCGGTACCGGTACCTGGAACCCAACCTCGGTACCAGCCAAAAATACCGGCCGGTATTGAGGTTTTCCGTTAGGAACTGATCGACACCCAAAGTACCGGAAAATTTTGGGCCATTTCGTAAAATTTTAAAAATCGGAGGACTTATTTGCAAAAAAATTTTAATCTACCCCCCCCACCCCGAGTCTACTACCCCTCTTTTTTTAGTCTTCTAACTCTCACCCTCTCTTACTCTTCTCTCTAGCTCTCACCGTCTCTGTTGCCGGCGTCTGGATCGTCTCACTGTCGCCGACACTTGGTTGCTGTCTCTCCCCAGTTGTTCTCCTCCTCGCCCCGATTGTTCTCCTCCTCGACCTCGCCTCATCGTGTAGATCTGGCCTTTGGGTTTGCGAAGACCGCCACACCTCTCCTACTCGCTGCACCATCGCACGACCACCAACCCTCCGACAACGACCCCACCACCTGAAGCCCCAACCGG
>JANIPN010000007.1:4795579-4806311 GCA_027478595.1 Erythroxylum anguifugum
ATATTAAAGTGTCACAAAATCTTCTTTATGTAGTTTTTGTAAGAAGCCAAATCTTTTTTATCTCAATAAATTTGTATTCCTAGAATATTATTTGCTAGTCACAAGTCATTCACTTCAAATTTCCTAGTCAATTGTGCCTTTAATTCTTTAATATGATCTTTACTAGGGCCTGCAACCAACACGTCATTTACATAGAACAATAAAATAATGAAATCATTATCACCAACATGTCATCTACATACAACAACAAAATAATGAAATCAATATCACCAAACCTTTTAAAATATGTATAGGAATCTACATTAAGTTTGCTGTACACAAGGCTTATAATGAAGGAATCAATTTTCTTATGCTAACAACTCTTAAAACCATATAGATATTTGTTCAACTGGCAGATCAAGCTCTCCTTTTCTTTTACTTAAAGACCTTAAATCATATAAATTTCTTTGCTAAGATCTTTATGAAGAAAAATAGTTTTTAGATCTAACTGCTTTAGATCTAATTCAAATACAATACACATTTATGAGATTACGCTGACTGTATTAAGTCCAACCATAAGAAAAAATATTTCATTAAAATCAATTTCTTATGTTTGAGCATACCCCTTTACTACTAATCTTACACGATATCCCTCCACTTAATCATCATTATTTCTTTAATCTTAAAGACCCATTTATTACCAATTAGCTTACTTCATTTTGATAATGGTACAAGTTCCCAAGTTCTATTTTTATGAAAAGTCTCAATTTCTTGCTACATTGCTGCTATCCAATAAGAGACATTTAGATTATTAAGTGCTTCTTAGAATATCTCTCTATAATCTATTAAAAGGTAATATAAGATATTGCCTTCTATTATATAATCTGTGTGTCAATTTGGTGCGCTTGTATGCAATTGGATCAATGAATTTCTAAAGCTCCAAATGCCATTAGTTCTTTAACATCTTACTCCAATGTTACTTCAAAAGAAGCTAGAAATTCCTTTTATACCTATACAATAGTTTTTAAATGTCTTTGTGAAGTAATGTTATCTTTTGCTTCCCTTTATAATTTATCTTTTATAAAGGTTACATCTTTACTAATAATTACCTTACAAATAGCGAGTTACCATAAGGGATACCTCTAATTCGATTTAGCTTCATGGTTTCTTTATAATTATACACATTCATATGACTTACGATAGAAGTTAGAATAATCCACCATCTTTTTAGTCCACATCTCTCTTAATGTCTCTAACTTATGGAACCTGATTCACCATATAACAGGTGTTGTTGACTGCTTCTACCCAAAAAGACTTATCTAGGCCTATACCTCTTGACAATGCTCTTGTTCTTTCTAATAGACTTCTATTTATTTGCTCTACTACTCCATTTTATGGAGGAGTATATAAAATGATGAAATGTCTTTTAATGTCTTTTGCTTATAAAATATATCAAATTCATTACCATTATATTTTTCTTCATTATCTGTCTTTAAGAACTTAATCTTTTTATCAAAATCAAGTTCAACACACGCTTTGAAAATTTTGAAGAATATGAAAACATTTGCTTTCCTCTAGATTGCACACATGTCAAACCTCTTGGAATGATCATTAATGAAAGAGAATAAGTAATTTACTCCTTCTATGGATGGAATTGGTGTTTGCCATAATCAAAGTGAATTAATTCAAAAACAACCTTGCTTCTTGAATTTGATGTATTAAAATTTACACAGTATTACTTAATTATAGAATAGTACTCACAAAAGTATAATAATAACTCTCTCTCTCTCTCTATATATATATATATTTAATATCATAACATTGAAAATGTCTCATTTGAACTGCTTAAAACGATAAATACTTTTAGCAATGTCTCTTCCTTTAACATATATAAGTTTGCATAGATCTTTTTTTCCTTCATAAATAAAAATGCACATCGATTATCTTAAAACTTTTGTTGGCAATTTCTAGTTTGTACCTAATATCATCTAGTCATTCTAAAGACAACAAATTCTAATTCAAGTCTTCCAAATGTCATACTTCTTAAAGAGTATGAATTATACCATCACACATCTTCAAATTGATGGTTCTAGTACCAAAAACCTTTAGAGGATAATTATCATAATTGTATAAATATTCTCCTGAGATAGGTTTATAATGACGGAACCATTCTCTTCTATAGGTTATGTGAAAATATCTCCTACGTTGAAGAGCCATACTTCGAATAGTGACTTATTTTTTTTTAAATTGTTGGTATTGCTTTATAATGTAGAGCATTAACATCATCAAAGTACTTGCAAATTTTTGTATAGAAATAGAAGCTTTTTGTATTCAAATTCCAATAATCCTTTTTAAGTGACCTTTCTTGTTGCAATTGTAGTATTTTAAAATTTTCTTATTTCTTAATTTTGATTTAACATGATTTTGCCCCCAATTTGGACCATATTATGTTGATTTTCCTTTTTCACTGGTAAAGCTTCAACTTGGTATGAACTAGACTCTATGCCTTCTTTATTCTTGCAACAAATTTCTTCCCTAAAATCACTGGTGTAACATTATTAAAGACTAAGTAGTTTGTAAAAAGAGTATTGGTGAAGTTGATGATAAGTTAATTATATGCTTAGGTGGACTTTAAAGTAGAAGCTTGATATGTTTATATGGCTCTATTCTATAACCTGAAGATATAAGTTGAGAAAATGAACTAATCAAATTAGTAATGTGCTCAGTCATCAAAATAGATTCTGAAATCCAAAAAGTAAAAATTTTCCTCCTAATAAATATTATTATGGAGTCACTTGATCTTGTATAGCTTTGTGTGATGAATTCATATATCTTTTTCTAGTTTCTTCTCCTTGACATTTAATAAAACTTCATCGGCTAAAGTTAGATGAAGATTTACATTAACATTCATATCTATTTTATTCCATTTGACATCATTTGTCAAGTCTATCATCCTTTTACTAATAGTTACAAGTTAATTATCCATTGTAAGGATAACTTTCATTTTCAACAAGTTTGCAGGCCTTTTAATAATAACTACAAGGTAATTATTCTTTGTAATGATAAAAGTTATCTTCAACATATATAATGAGAAATTATTACCATTGATCTTCTCAATCTTAAATTTGGTTGTCATTGCTTCTATCCTTAACTTCTTTGAGCTAAGAGAATTAGCTCTAACTATTTTATAAAACAATAATTGTACACTTGAATAGTAGTATCCAGTGCCTTCAAAAAGTGACTAATATTTAACTTATTTTCTAATGTGGACAATCCACTTATGGTAACAACTACAAAGCATACAATAAGTAGAAATGCACACTCTAATTAGGCTCTCTACTTATAGGAATGCTTAAGTGGATAGAGTAAGATCGTAACTTAATTAAGATCGGAAGAAATAGGACATACACAAAATACTATTACGAGTGAAAAAGATGAATTACAATATAAACACTCCCTAACTGTAAGTTACAAATATTAATTTATATCTTAAAACTTATAAGATTATAATTATCACAAATTCTACTTTTGAATACTTCAATTTGTTTCTTGATACATGAAACAAGAAGATGAATGTATATTTATAGGTGTATCAAATTAAATATTACCACATATTTCAATTAGTTATGATTACCACACATTCCAATATTCTCTTTTATATCACAAATAATTTATCTTTATCTAGATATTTTATCTAAATTCTTCTAATATGAATAATATCTAGATATTTTGAGCAATATTTAGATTCTTCGATTTGAATGATATCTATCTATACATATTATTCTCTCTTCTTATATTACAAAAAATTCTAAGACCAGGAAACATCTTGTATTGTAACTGGACTTTCACAAAATGCTTTTCTTTTTATTTTAGTACTAAATGTGCATTAATATTCACACTGCTATTGCCATTCTATTGATAGTAGAAATACTCCCTTGTCCTTTGGCATATCAGTAAATATATGATGTGACTCCAAATTTCCTGAGTTTCAAACCTAATACCTTTTAAATACTTATAATGGACCACCTAGTATTCTTTTGAAAAAAAAAAGATAAATAAGAATTTAACTATACCAATAATCTTCAGCAAAAGACCACTTCCCGAATTACCTCTCATATCCTATTTTTCTCAACCCAACCAAAACCCATTTTAGTAACTCTGATAGTCTTGAAAACAATATAGAGCATGGTACTACTAGGGAGGAGGCAGCTTGTACGAGCTAGGACACTAAAACTGATTAAATGTTGAAGCAAAAGCTTCAATAAAGATGGCTAAGGAATAGATATGAGATTAGAGCGGTGAATGAAAACCTAATTCTCAAGAAGATGAATCGATAAAATAGTTGGTACGATTAATAAAACCAATTAAATTCATTTCATTTCATATATAATTTATTTAATTTACTATATTTAATTTTTATTTATGCTTTAAAACAATCATAAATGAAAAAATATAAGAATTTTGGAATAACATTTCAAATGTGCTTCTTTAACTTAATTTTTATAATTATATATAATATGTTTTAGAATAACATTTGTTTATTTTAAAGATAGTTTCTTTAACATAATTTTTATAATTATATATATAATATTTTTTATGTCCAAATTGATTAATATTATTTTGCTTCTAGTGCACTAATGATTTTGAAAGAAAAAATTAATCTGTCCATAGTAACGTGCCCTAGTGAAAGGTTTAAAAACATGTTTAAACTATGAATTTCATGGAACTAAAAACTAGTCATGCCAACTAAAAATGAACAGTAAAAGCAATAAATTTCATAGCTTCGTAATGATATTAAATGGAGTGCTTAATTAAGGATACAAACATGCAGCAGGATATATAAATATGGTAACTCTGAATCAGTAAGTGCTTGCAAATGCACAAATGACACAAAGAAACCCATAAGACAAATTAACTCGCCGAAAAGAGTTATGGTAGATTGATTTTGCACGTTCATAGGGGTTGTGAAGAACGTGCAGAGAGAGCTCAGTCAAAGGCGAAACCACAGCCAACTCCAATGGTGCCATAGAGGCTCCTTAGTTTCCACTAGGTTGTTCTTGAACTGCGTACTCCTGTATGCCATACGCAAACATTGAAAGCTCAGATAACCAAAATTTGTACTGATCATCAAAAGATAACCATGCTACGCGATGAAAAATCTAACTTAAAAACATGTATAAGAAAGTGAATTACAAGTCTTGATCTGTAGCAATAAATCTTTGTACGTCCACATTTTCTTTTGAAACAAGTATTTCCCCAACAAATTAGGCTCTAGCAACCATATTATGTCTAACTTATTCGATATGTTGGGTGAGTGCGCACAATAATTATGTAGTGGGTTTTTAAAAATGTATATCATGATTATAGCTAGTGCAAATAGACATAATTTTAATAATTTCAAGCTATACTCAAATCTTAATTGTTCTTAATAACAACTGCACTGACCACTACAATTATGATATGATATTATCTCCTTGAAATACCTAAAACTAGAGCCTAAACCTCCAAGGTCTACCCATATAAATAATCTCACTGATTGCGAAAAGTAAATGATAATCCACATTCATGGTGCATTCAAAAGCCATGGAATAGCAAACTATAGCATCACAAATACCATATATGTAAATGCATTACATGATCACGTTTGGAATGCTTCATATGGGGCAGATGCATGCCAATAAGCAAGAGTATTTGAGAGAAGCGTTTCCATATATTGGTGTCTACGCATGCAATTGTATGTTTTGTTACATTCCTAACTTGTGATCACCAGGGACGTGCGCGGTTAGTCATGGGAAGTGATGATTCTTGCATGCAATTTCTACGGTGAAGAATCCAAATAAAATAAACCAAAGTTCCATGCATGAGATACGTAGGCGTACTCTTTATATAACGATTCCTATTTACACCTTAAAATCCGCTAGGATGTAGTATACCGTTTATATAGAGCGGATACGAGGTTTAAGGCAACAAAGAAGTTAAGGAAACTCTAATGAACCCTAGGCCAAACTGTAAAGTTTATTAACAAAACACATGCTATTTTGGGCTTTCTCTGACTCTCTCTACAATATTCTTGTCAAAGGATTTCGCATCAAACTCAATTATTCTGTAGCTACAATTTATGTACAATACAAAATTAACTTATGTATACATACATATATAGTCAATAAACAATCACTAAAAATGTTCTGCTATTCATTTTGGGGATGTTCCATTCCATATGAGAATAGGTTGGGGTATGAAACAGGTAATAATCATTTCTAGTACTAGCGAAACTCCACCCCATCACTAAATACGAGTCCTCTAATCTCCTAGCTTCCTAAAGTGGAGGATGAAATCTAGTCATATGGGAAATAGTAAGTACAGCTTCTTATGTTTAATACTAGATATTATGTACTCTAGTTGATACTAAGGCTTTCCTTCTCTCAGTTGAGGGGTAGACACGAAGGAATACTTGAAGTTAGGGAAGGCATGTACAGATCAGCTACTCAGTAAGCTCGGTAATTATTTGGCTCTACATGTATGAATTGATGTTAATTGGATTTATCTAAAAGTGCTTTAAACCAATGCCATGTAAATTTGTAGCCGTACGTACCTTGGAACAGAGACAGAGGAGCCAAATCTATATACAGATATATGCTAATGAAGTTATGAAGAGGAAATGGAGGTATATGCTTCCCTTCCCTTCCCCTCCCTTTTGAGTACATATGCTTTGCTTTTAGCATGCAAGCTGAGTTCCAAAAACGTATATATTGCACCATTGCACAAAATCTATAAAGTTATTGACCCACAAAATCTGATCAGACAGCATTCAAATCTAGCATGTACGAAGGCCAGATATGATATCTCAAAATTACCCTTCCATGCATATTCAGCTTAAAAGGCAGTTAATGTGATGTTAAACGAAATGTTGATCGTTGATTGACAAGACCACAGTGCTGTTGTAAGTATCCAAAAGGAGAAAATTGTCATACACAGACATCATGAATTAGCACTAATATTTTAAGTAAAGAATCGATCAACAAACCTTAAACTTTGGTTAATGTGAGATTCAATCATTCACCTGGGCATTAAATAATGCATTAACATTGAAAAGCGCAAGCAAGGACATCACCTGATCTCACCATTCATTGGGGCACAAAATCTTCATAATCTTAAAAAGATGCATAATGAAAAAGTTAACTTAATTGGAAGCATATAAAATATGAAATTAATGTAGAGACAGCGAATATTTGATATTGTATTATCATGATCTGATTCCTGCCTATATATACTGACTAGATCAATAGACCTACGTACTGCTGGTATGTTATTGGTAGCTATATGCCTATATCTAACAATCTAAACTTGTCAACATTGCATGTAATATCCGAACGATGTATATATAGGGTATTATTGTATTCTTGAGATTCTTTTTTTATCACAATTGTTAGCTGTATGTGGATTAGGGTTCTAATATTCGCTGCTGACACTACAAGAAAGGACCAAAGGATTGAGATCTTGACAAATTTATGATTATTGGGGGGGTGTCTGACAGACATGCTAGCAGTATTTGATGGTTATATATCCACCTCTAGGCTTTTCCTGTCTGGTTAATTAGGTAATGAATCTGGGGGTTTGTGCTTGTGATTCGTTTTGTTCATTAAATATCAGCAACTACGTCTTTTAATCAGAAAATGAACTCGAATTGGCAGAGCGACTATGTCAAGAAAGAACACAGATATTTTGGTAGATAATAATAACATTTAAGGAAGCTAGAAGACAATCAAATCACCATTTCTTAAAGAGGACAGGAGCTCAAGAAAAGTGCATTGTGGAGCTGGATTCATCAGTTCCCTTATTGATTGAGGTCGGCTTCTTCTTTTTCTTCTTGTAAGGTATTCCCCTGGCCTTTGCTTGACATTCCCTAACTTCCTTTAGATAAACCCGAATAGCTCCGCTCGCAAAAGGGTTTGTCTCCGGTGAGCCTCCGTTCTCTTCATAGGCTGCTCGGAGCCGTCCGATGAGGGCATCGAGACTGCCCCAAGCTTGTTTAAGTGGACAAGTACAAGGAGCAGGCGGTTCAGGTTGCCCATAAAACATGCAGCCTTGTAGATGTACCTTAGTTTTCCCGAACTGATCAAGGTAGCGAAGAAAGTCAAGAACATGGTTGCAATTGCACTGAGGAAGTGGGACTGGAGGCCTCTGGTTTTTCAGATACTGCCCAAAAGTGTTCCAGTCCCTTCTTTTCTGAGATTCATAGCGACTAGGGGTTGCTGGCTGTTGATGTTCATTGGATCCTTCTGCTATGTCCTTTCCTCTTTCATTAGACATCGTATCGATTATCGGCGAACACTTTTTGATGTAATTTGGTTTTGGAAAAAAAAGGAAAAAAAAGAACAGGTCTAGGGGTGTATGAAGAAGGTGAAAAGAATAGGAAGAAGAGAGGAGGAGGAGTAGTAGTAGACGAAGAAGTTCATACCCTCACATCATTAGGCTGCGGAGTGGACATGTCATGGGCCATACGAAGTTGCTTTCGCTTCCCTCTTTTCTCTCATCTTCATATTTCTTTTCTTACTCCTTTTTTAATTAGTGCCCATTAGCATCAACTATACGTTTCCCTCTATTAAGCATACAATAATTGTATGTGCTTTGTCAACTTAATCCTTGTAATGTGATGTTTATTAGTCCTAATTGCCTTAATTACCCTTAACCTAGTCACATGGTAGTCTTTTACCAATAGCATTTGAAAAAAGTTGGCGACTAGAACTGAAAATGTTTACGCTGACAACAAACTTCATTTTCTTTGTAGGCACCATATGATAAACAACAACTCCATTTCAATATTTTCTACACTACGTTATTCTTCTTAGCACCCATTTTGATTATTTTAAGACTTTCATTTTGGCTAATCACAGACCATATATATATCATAACCTTAAAATTGTAAACTGATAGGCTCATGAAACTCATTTCTTGTAGTTGATGGAGTGTTTATGGTGGATTCGAGCAGATGTCAATGAGATATCCCATCACATAATAATCTCCTGTTATTATTCGCTTGTTTATGTTAATGATTCAAATGAAGCTCCTCCAGAACTCGTGCCTTATGTCACGTTTTCAGGAGCATCATAAAACATGTCTCGACAGAATGAACCTGTTAATGAATATATAAAATTATTTAAGTTGGCCAAACGGCTTAAGCTATTATGATAAAACGATCATTTAATATAGTATCAGAGCTTTTATGACCAAGTGGTCGTAAGTTCAAATCCCACCACCCACCTATTATTCAACACAAGATAGAATGGGTCTGTGTAAGTTTCAAGCCCAAAGGGTACTTACTTGAGGGGGTGTGTTAGTGAATATATAAAATCAATTAAATTGGCCTCATACAACAACTTAAGCTATTGTGATAAAACGGTCACTTAACATAACCTCAATTCACAGTGAATATATTTGGTTATGCAAAAACTTTGCATAACTTATACTAGTTTTAGGTTGACCATCAACCTGAGTTCAACGGAAACGGCATAATTATGATTTACGTGAGGATATAATTGGTTGATTTTTATCTAGTACGTAGAAGTAGCAACCGATACTCTTAGGCCACGAAAACTGTTGGACTGGAACTGGGGCTGCGAGAGGTGAAATTAAGAATGCAAAATGTTGAATAAAGGAAAGAAGGAAGAAGATGCATTGATCTTCTCTTATCTTCTCCTTTCATTTCAATTAATGACAACACTTCATTTTTTGTCACTAATCCTAAATTGGTCCGTTTTTTAACATTTCTTAGTTGCCATGATTTGAGAGTGAGGAAACCTAGTGTACCCGTCAACTTGATGGATATGATAGGTGACCCATTGAGTTGGGTCCCAACGAAGAAGATTCCTTTTCCCAATATCAATGTCATCAAATAGCCCATCTGATTCTGTATGGATTGTGCATCACATTGTCAAACAAATCGTCCCTCAATCCAAGTTGCATTCCCACCTCAAATTTCCTGTGGTAAATGCTTTGAGTTACCTAGACTGCCATACCGATGTGTGTTTATTTTTTTTATTACCAAAATAAGTAAAGGTATTATTTCTTTCAAACCTAAAGCTTTCCTATATCTTATTTTAAGACAAAAGAAAAATATTTTTTAACTAACATTTGCATCCAATAAAGATAATGTTAAATTACCGTTTCACTACAACAGCTGTAAGACCAACTTAATTGATTTTATATATTCACTAACACACTCCTTCTAGTGAAAGCCCTTTGGGCTTGAATCTTACATAAACTCTTTCTATTTTGTATTGAATAATAAGTAGATGGTAGGATTTGAACTCACAACCACTTGATCATAAAGGCTTTGATACCATGTTAAATAATGGTTTCACCACAATAGCTTAAGCTATTGTGTGAGGCCAACTTTTTTTTTGAATAACATCAACATTAGCGCAAAAAACAGACAAAGGCAAGGAAGGCAAAGAAAATTAACCCAAGCCAATAGGCTTATCCCGTACACCCGGAACCTAATAGCCTTTCCCTCTTAACAATAACATAAGCTGAACAATCTGAATTTAAAATAGAGACTAAACAAGAAGAACGATCAGTCCAGTGATGTGGGTTTGCTTGTAATAAGGCGACTCAAGGCTACCCTGGCTAAAGCATGAGTCGCCTTATTGGCAATCCTACGCGTCCATTGAAAGAATAAGTGAAGGAAATGTCGCTTGAATGATAAACAATCAAGGGTCAAAATTTCAATCTCAGACCGATTTGGCGAAGGAGC
>JANIPN010000007.1:5197323-5207971 GCA_027478595.1 Erythroxylum anguifugum
GAAACCCTCAACCAAACGATGGAACTATGTTACGTTCCATCCCCTTCCATCCCTAACCCCCAAACCAAACAAGGCCTAAGAGATTTAATTCTGGTGTGCCGCCTACGAGCATTGGTGATAGCATGATAGTATTTCGTATTACAATCTCCATGAGTTATCCACTTGCACCTAGCCTGTTGATGCTCATAAAATTCTTCCTCGCAGAGAACATGTTCAAGCTCCGACCGGAGGTACTCTTCTAGGTCCAACAAGGAATCAGAAACTCTAGTCTCAAGAGCCCGTTGAATACCTTGCAATCTCGCCATCAGCTTATTATTGCGTTGGAATATATTGCCAAACTCTGAAGTATTCCAACGCTGCAAAGAATTAGCAAAAGCAGATAACGAGCCACTGAAATCATTTAGATTAGGATTCCAATTAGCCTTAGCAAAAGTGGCGAAGTTCTCATGGGAAAGCCATGCCGCCTGGAACCGAAAAGGGCGTGGAGCTATAGGGGAAGAGGTTAGAGATCTGAAAGTAATTAGTAGTTTGCCCTCGGACCACTGATCCTAGGTTCAGTGATGACTGCCAAGAAAGGCTTGTGAATCCTCATAAAATTCAAAAAAACAGGTCTGAACTTCTTTCCACCAGCCCCTTGACAATTCCAACGAAAAATTGACATCAAAATGGATTGAGGGGAAAAGCGAAACCACTCTTATGCTCAAGTGCTCCGCGTGGCGTTATCCTGCACACCTGGTGTGTCGAACCCTGGGGTCTGGGGAACCACTTCAATTGGTGAATCACTTGACATATGCACATCGTCATCGTCATTGATGAGTGGAGCAAGATCTGGCGGTCTTATAGGAGGAGCCAAGAACCGAGGTTGAGTAGACCTCCTGCTGCTGTCCACAAAGTCGCCCAGCTCCGCTTCCCCGCTTTCCATAGCTTCCTCCCCAGGTATAAGAAATGATTTGTCTGGGTACTCAATATCCTTATGAGAGTGAAGAGAAATAGCAGTATGCGAGCTATTACCTTGGAAAGTGGGCTTTATGGGAGGCTGCGGCCTAGTGTCAGCCTTGAAAAGCACCGAATTAACATTTTACTGATTCTGCCGAAGGGCCTGTTGGATTTCGTGTATTACTGATTTGCCTTTGTTACTAGTGGTGTGCTTAGATTTGGTCTTGGTAATAGCTGGACCCATGCAGGCTTGGTAGTGTCTTGCTTGATCCAGGAAGCAGCCCAACTCCTGATTAGTACCTGTAGATGTACGCTGGTCCTCTATAGCAGTTGTAGGTCTGTCATTTAGAATCCCCAAATTCGTATCATCAGTTAAGATGGAGAACCTTGAGCCATGGTGGCCCACCTTAGGATTATCCTTGACTGAATCATTTCCCTGGTTTCTGTCCTTAATTGTAGGTCGTCTGGTTCGCCTTTGCACCTGTATCCAGGGCCCGTAAACATCCTTTCGGGTAGTCTTATCCGTTGGCGGGTCACCACCACCTTGTTATGCTTCATGATGGGCAGAAACTTTAGACGAGCAAGAAATAGCGGCATGACCAACATGTCCACAGGAAAAGCAAATTTGTGGCAGTCCCTCATAGGCCACCTTAATAGCTTCACCATCTAGCTCAACCATGGGTCGCAATGGTATCGTCAAATCGATCTCAACCGCTACCCTCGCAAATTTACCCCTCTCAGAGCGTTGCGTGTTTGCATCTGTAAGTTAGACACCCAGAGTCGGTCCTTCTGTTTAACTTTAAACTTGTTTGAATATGCTCTCAGTACCAACCATTGCGAGAAGATTACATGTTAAAAGGGCGTTGAGAATTTTTTTACATATAAGTTTGAATCCTTTAATTTTGTCTTAACTAAATAAACGCACAAGTCAATTCAGATATTACTTTGATTACTGTGGAACTACAGTGGTTCGTTACTTGGCTGAATTTTGTGGGGCAAGTGGACGACGCTGAGGTTCCAGACGCCAACCGTATGTGATATTAACTTCAATTAGTGTAGCCCCAACTAGCAGTTTCTGGTCGTAGATCCACCTATTTTGAGAGAGACATCGAAGCGGTGTCAAGTGAGTTTTATATATTTCCAATCACCCAAAAAAAGGATCGGAGAAAATGGAAAAACTAACTGTAAGAAAAAAGTAATACGTTTAGTATTGTAAGTAGCTTCTGATGAAAATTAGTTCACGTGGTTTAGAAAATTACAAGGTTGCAGTTGGGGGAAAATCTGTAGAATGACATCACTTGCTATCCACAACTTCGATCCCTTTTGTTAATGAGGTGGGTATTGTTATATAGATTTATCATGTTAAAAAGAGGTGCAAGAACCATCTCAATCGGAGCTCTATAGCTCAAGATATGCTTAAGAAATCAAAGTATGTTCATGGCCTAATCGTGCTCTTCCAATCGACCCCTCAATTTCTATCCATCAACCTTTTTCAATTCAACACCAAAGGCTATCAATTTTAGTGGGAAGGTAGAAAAACGTGTTAGAAATCTATCGCTTCAAGAATCACCTCAATCGGAGGTCAGACGAAGAAGTTATGACTAAAAGAATCCAACATGTTCATGTCCTTACAAATATTGTACATGCCTTGGCGCAATTGCCATAACTCTCACTACAAATGTCGGATTGACTTCGGTTTTAACGGTTTGAAAGAATACTTCTAGATATACAACTTCCCTGAAGACTTCGAGGTGAAATTCTAGCCTGACCGTGTAACCTTCGGGTGAAACAAAATTTTCACTATCCAAGACCCCTCCAATGGATCCTAAACCCATCCTATCATCCCTTTTACTTATAATCTTGCCAAATTCAACTCTTTCTAGTGCGATATCACTCCATATACTCTAATTGTTTGGTATACACATCCTCTACGACATCCTAACTTGTAATGATCATAACTTTTAGCTATGATATCCAAAACTTACATACTTTATATCGTTGGAAAGCTATAAAGACAAGCTACAACTCCTGTGTAGACGACTTTGTCTAATTCTACCTAAATTAATTCAGTTTTTCCCTGGAAGTCGGAACACACATTTTATCCTCATGAAAAACTTGAAATTTTGCACTATATAAACTTGGAATGTCATGAGCATAACCATTTAACTACTAATTGGAATTCTTCAATTCTCAACCTCAATTCATTTGACCCCTCATATTCAACAACATCTCATGATTCTTAACATTCCTATCTTTTTTTCCATAGTATCTCACTTATATATATAACAATAGTTCATGCTCAAGATTCATCATCTCAAGTTAATGATACCTAATTTCAACTTAACATCATCCATACACAATTCATATTTCATTAACATCATAAGATAAGTATTTACAAAGCTTTAATGACATTCCAAGCCACATTACATCATCAATATCAACAATCCAAAATACAAAAGATACAAAACCCCATAATTCTCGACATGTGTCTAAAGTTTTATTTTTACATCAATCTAACTTAAAATACAAATATGCATAATCAAACGAATGCCTTGACTTTTTTTCACCCGATCTCTTTCTCATCACTTGGAGATGGGAATGAAAGGGGGTGAGCTTAACGCTCGTGGGTAACAAGTTTATAACTGAGAACCAAGTAAAAACCATTGAAATATTTATTTCCATTGTAAAACTCACATTGAAATCTATGTACCACATATTTCCCAAATTCACAACTTATCAAGAAATTTATAGACATCATAAATCATGATTCAATGCATCATCACATTAAACACATTTGATGTAATTTTGCATCAAAGCATAATACTCAACTTCATCATATCTTAACACATCAAAATGAAAATGCGCACACAATTGGCTCGAGGGTCATATGGAACCACAGAGAAACCGAAGTTTACTTCGTGAACGAAACGAGTCCACTTTCCGGATCTCGAGGGCCACAAGCGGGTAGCCGGCAGAAGGTTTTATGTCAACGTGCACGTGACTACGAAACGGTTCCTCTCTCGCCTAAACACAATCGAATCACATACTTAATTCAATCATTCACAATTTCATATTCTCATACTTTTTCTTCTTTCCATTTAATCAAAATGCCATGATACAAGGCATAGCATAATCATGCTCACAATTCAATTTTTATCACAATGTCATACATCAATATGCAATTTCCACATCACAACATGTAGCAATTTCTCAAATCAATTAAAAACAATAAATCAACATTTAATTGAAATCCTTTTATTTTCTTGATTTGGAAAGAAACCTTAATAGCTTATTACTCAAATTATAAACATGAAACCCACCTTAATTTTCTTGCTTAAAAACCTTGCTCAAAAAGCCTCTACTCTTGCCCCTCTTGCTTCTCTTAATTTTCTTCAACATTGATAAAAATCCCTAAATCAATTCATTTGAGAAACCCACAATATATAATCACTAAAATTGATCTTATAAAGCTTAAACTTATACATTTCTTAAGCTTCATGAACCAAAATCATTCTAAAAAATCCAACAAATCAAACATACTCTTACCTTGATTCTTCACCAAATGAAGAGTTTGTTACCTCTAATGGAAGCTCTCATCCTCCTCTTCCTTTTTCCTTTTTGAACAACTTGGAAATCCCTCTTGAAAACTCAAACAATGAAGAAACCCTAACTTCCTCCTTCCTTTCTCTCAAAACCGACACTCTCTTTGCTTTCTCTCTAATTTTTGTTGCTTCTCTCCTTTCCCTCTTCCAATCCACGTTTTTGCCCCTTCTTAAACACAAGACCACGTCTTTTATTTCAAGTTTGCCATTAATGAGTGTACAAAGACCCTTATACCCTTCCTTACATGCATTGCAACTTAAATGCTTAAGTGATCTTCCCAAAAAGCCCTCATACATATATACTCTTGCTACTTAATTCAACTAAACCATATTTTAAAATCCTACCAACATCACCAGAATAATTAACTCCAAATAAAATAATTAATCAAGCAAGACCTCAAAATTATTTAAATCATGCTTAACTCCTTCCAAAAATCAATACCTTTTTGAAGGAATTTGATTTTCACTTCCTTCTAGAAAAATGTTCCTCATTGTCTCAATTTTCTAATGACATCAAATCATTCAATTTGGTTCCATATTCTAAAAGTTATACCCCAAACATTTTCGAACTGTTCTTATACTAAAACAATATTCTGTGCTTGACTTCCATTCGAAAATTGATATTCTTTTAGACTGAATTAAAACTCGATTTCATCGGACAATTTGTAGCCTTATCTCTCTAGTTTAATCCAAATTAAGATTCATCTTATTTGGATAACTAGAGCAAAAGTTATGGCTAAAACACTGAAGCATACTTAATGAATATGTTTCAATTACATTTTCCACCTTTTAACTTCCGACATTTCACATATAATCCATCTTGTACCTAAACCATCTTTTCTATTTCATTTCAAATTCAAGAATTCTCCTTTTCTCTACACATAAATAATTGCCAAAAATTTCTCATTTAATAGTTCTAACTTCCAAGAATAGTTCGGGGTCCAACATCTTTAATCTTTAGTGCTTTTGACGATGAACTTTTATTCTTCTTAGTCTTATGATTTTTTTGACCAGCCTTTAGTGCTATAGATTTGTCTCGTCTGGGTTTATCTTCCGCGTCAAGCTCTACTTCGTGTATCTTCAAAGAACCAAGCAATTCATTGAGCTTTAATATACATAATTCCTTGGCTTCTTGTACTGCAGTGACTTTGGGTCTCCATCTTTTAGGCATACTTCTGAGAATCTTCCTGACATCGTCTTTATTATCGTAGATTCTCCCAAGAGCTTTAAGTCCATTAACGATAGTTTGAAATCGTCCAAACATCTGATCAATAGATTCATCTTCTTTCATCTTGAACAGCTCATACTGATGCACAAGAATACTGATATTGGACTCTTTCACCTGGTTTGTACCTTCATGTGCGATGAATAATGTGTCCCATGTCTCCTTTGCAGTGTCGCATCCATGAACTTTATCAGATTCACTTATGCTTAAAGTATAACTCAGAAAGAACTTGGCCTTTGAGTTTAGTTGAAATCTAGCTTTTTGATCGGCTGACCATCTGGTACGAGGAATGGCATTTCCTTCATCATCCATTGGTATGTATGGTCCATTCTCAATGATGTCCCAACGATCAATGTGTGTGGATTCTATGAAAAGCCGCATCCTGTCCTTCCAATAATGATAATCCTCACCATTAAATGCAGGAGGTCTTGTGATGGAGGCGCCTTCAGCTATAAAAACATGTGATTTAGCCATGGGTCTTTGCCCTCACTTTGTAACGGTAGTTCTTGGAAAGCTCTGATACCAACTGAAGTAAATCACTTGTTATTATAAAACGCAAGTACAATATACAAAATGCACAAGAAGGGGGGTTGAATTGTGTATCCTTTTCGTGAATACAAACCCCTTTGATATTTCTTTGAAAATGAACTTTTTCAAACTCTTAAATGAATATCAAAAACGTTTATACGAAAATATCTACGTAGTTAAATCGCAAATAACTTCTATATACTTGTTTAAGAATAATAGTAATTAAAATAAAGAGTTAGAAGTAGACACAGCGATTTTTATACTGGTTTACCCCCAACCTTGGTCTACATTCAATCCTCAGAGTTGTTTGAGATTTCACTAAACTTCTCCAAAGTTACAAGTATTCTTTCCCTCTCAGAGCCTCTTCAGGTCTCTTACACAAAGTATTATTTTCACTCTCTTAGCCTCTTCAGGCTCTCAGCTTTTCCTTCCTCTCACTAGAAAGATATTGAGCTTTTTGTTACAATAAAGATTGCTCTCGTGTTTCGCACAACAAATACATAATTTTTAACTTGAAAGCTAAACGTTAAAGTTCAAAAACTAGATTAGTCTTCGACCACGACCTGTATTTATAGCCTTCGTCTCCAACTGCTTCTTGATAACTGCTTCTTGTTTCTTGTAGAAACCTTTATTCAGTTGAGTTCTATAACTAACTCCAACTAACTAACTGTCCGACGTACTATCGTATCTTTGTCTTAGTATCGTCTGTGTTTTTCTCTTTCTTCTGTGTTTTCCGCGCTTCTTCTTCTGTGTTTTCAACTTCTTCTATGTTTTCCGCACTTCTTCTGTGTTTTCAACTTCTTCTATGTTTTCCGTGCTTCTTTTGTGTTTTTCGTGCTTCTTCTGTGTTTTCAACTTCTTCTGTGTTTTTCGTGCCTCTTCTGTGTTTTCAATTTCTTCTGTGTTTTCCACGCTTTTTATGTGTTTTCACTTCTTCTGTGTTTTTGACTTCTTCTGTGTTTTCAACTTCTTCTGTATTTTTTGCGCTTCTTCTATGTTTTGCTACTTCTTTTGTCTTTTGGCACTTCTTTTGTGTTTTGACTTCTTCTGTGTTTTTGTTGCACACTTAACACACTCATCAAAACAGTTCATTTATTTCTAATATTATTATTATTTGATTGTCACCAAAATTATTAGACGTGAAGTCATCTTGACTTAACAACATGCTCTCCAAGTTTTGTTCTAAGGCATAATGAAGATAAATTTAATCTTAAGCAATGCTTAAGAATCGTTTGGAACATATAGGAATGGAAAAGATTCCTTATGCATCTACTGTTAGGAGTTTAATGTATATTCAGACCTAAACTAGATACACATTAGTTTATTATTGGAATGATAGGCAGATATCGAGGAAATCATAGATTGGAACTAGAAAGTTGCAAAAAAGAAGTATTAAGATACTTTCAAGGAACAAAAGATCACATTCTCACTTGTTGGAGGTTTGATCATCTTAAGGTGATTAAATTCTCATATTCAAACTATGTCGGATGTAATGATATGAGAAAGTCCATATTTAGCTATCTATTTCTTTTAGCTAAAGGAGAAAATTCATGAAAGAGTGCAAAGTAGTATGTTATTATTGCATTTATTATGAAAGTTGAATTTTTGGTATGTTTTGAGGCTATTGTTCATAGTTTATGGCTATGAAATTTTAATTTGAGACTTAGAATTGTTGACAATATTGCCAAGCTGCTGAAGATTTGTCATAAAAATGTTGCAACAATCTTCTTTTTGAAAAATGTAAGTTTTCAAAAGGTGTTAAATATATGAAACATAATATTTTTTTTGTAAAAAAAGAAGATCGAAAATAAAAAGTGTTAATCAAATATCTTAGCACCATTCTTCTGATTGTTTCTAATAATAAAAGGATCATCGTCAATGTCATTTAATGAACATGTTAACAAAAATAAGCATCACTAGTTACCAAGATTGAACAAAATATTATTATTTATGTATATTATATATTTGGTACTCCAAAATTCGTTTATATATTATTTTTTAAATTTAAGTGTTATATTATTTATTGTTAGTATATATACATGAATGATTATGTGAATTTTAACAAGATTATTCTTTTGAGAAGACATTAATGTTGAACCATTATGATATATCTCAATATAAACCATATTAAGTTTTGAACCAATTTTGTGACACATATAAAAGAGTATATAATATTAAAGAAGTACAACCACTATAGTCCTTGCTAATTTTTGTTTAATTGTGATTAATGTTGTGACTAAAAAGAACTTATCTTTTATTATATGCATATCATGTTATATTATCAAACTATGGTTATATTAAAGGGGGCCAAGTGACAGATTACTAGATAATTTCATTAAATGACCTTTATTTTATGGTTTAATTATTTAAAATACTAAAACCCTATTAATCATTTGAAAAAATATTTTTTTTGAAAATTTAAAGAAATTTGTATTAACAATAGGGGAAACTATTACAAAATTACAATGAATTCAGTTTAAAGGCTTTTGCCTAGCTTTTAATGTAAGTTACAAAAATTCAAGAAAGAAGATAATAGGATGAGACCATGTAGGAATTAGAAGATTAGTTCAAAGATGCCATTTGCTTTTGATATCCGAGGTGGGGAGATGTTCCATTCATTTGGCAATAATCACAGCTCTTATCCTATTTAAGCTTCGATCTGCAACTTGATATTTATCTTCTTCAGCGCCTTTGTATAGCATGTTGATCCTTTCTTTCCATAGAGAATAAATGGTGGTTACAAAAGCTATTTTGATCATAATAGCATTCGGTTGTCCCAGTCTAGTTTGAGAGATTATCCTATCAAAAGTTTGATCCCAATCTAGTGTTTGTATTGTCATACCTAGCATGTTTTGGATTCGACCCCATACCACTTCAGAATAGTTGCAATTAAAGAATAGAAGATTCGTATCTTCCTCAAGCACTCTACACAGTTCACATATTGAGTCATGTTGTCTATACCATATGTTTTTCATCTGTAGTTTGTTTTTAATCACAAGCCACATGATTATGGAAGCTTTCAGGTTAAGAGAGTTTTTCCAAAGCATGTTATGCCAAGCTATATTAGAAGAGACACTGATGAAAAGTGATGACAAGAAGCATTTTTGAAGATACCCTACAAATTTGGGGTCCAGATGATGATATCTGCATTACTTGTATCTCTGAGGACAGGAAGATATTCTACTAAAGCATGAAAGCCTCTAAAGTTGTTGTTACATTCACCATTAAGAATGATATCCGAGGCTTTAAAGTTGACAGGTAGTCTGTTTCTCAACTGACAAAGTTCAGCTCTATGACTAAGTAGACTAGCATTTGTCCAATTATCATACCAAAGCATGGTGTTTTCCCCATTCCCTATCTTGTGTTCAACGAAAGGGTACATAAAGCTTCTGAGATGCAATAAGTAATTGCACATTCAAGAGATTTGTGTGGAGACTGGAGAGTGAAAGTTGCCAGAAACTAGTGCTTCTTATATGAACTTCATGCATCCATTTTATCCGTAAAGCCCCCTATTTGTAAAAAATCTCCATAATCTTTGACATAACAACACCTTCTGCATAATAGAGACTATTTAGAATAGATACGATTAATGTCAACCTAGTAGCATAGGTTAGCTGTTGGTTTTGCCATACATTAATCTTGCCTTTAAACTTTTCAAGTAGAAGGATGCAGTCAAAAAATTTGGGTTTAGAAGAAGTAATGGGGACTCTTAAGTATTTGAAAGAAGGGGGATGTAAACACATACCAATCATTTTACTGATTTCTTCTTTGTTTCTCACATCCAAAGACAAGTAAAGGTTACTCTTCTCAAAATGAATCCTTAAACCAGACCATTTGGAGAAGAGTTCCAAAGTCTGTAGTGGTAAGTTAATCAAGATAGGTTCAGCTCCATAAAGAAGAACCAGATCATCTGCAAATAAGAGATTAGTGAGCTTGTTTTCTACACATCTATGATGGAATTTGAAGCTGCCATTTGAAGCAATAAGCTTGTTTAATAATCTGGATGGGCCTTCTATAGCTATGGTGATGAGTTAAGGGGATAGGGGGTCCCCCCTGTTTTATTCCTCTTGTATTTCGAAACGATGTGGACGGTAAGCCATTGATTAAAATATTGAGGGAGGCAGTAATGATGCATGACATAATCCACATCACAAAAAATATCAAGAAATTCCATAGCTTCTAAATAGACTTTTATGAATCTCCAGCTGAGAGTGTCAAAGGTGTTAGAAATAGAAATTGTATCAAACTAGGAAAGGTTTATCTTTAACAAACTAGGAAAGGTTTATCCCTAAAAATCAGGATCAAATCCTAATCCTGATACAACTGGTACATATCATATCCCTAGAATCAAGCAACT
>JANIPN010000007.1:5208071-5235447 GCA_027478595.1 Erythroxylum anguifugum
CAGCTGGCAGATATCCTAACAAAGGTTGTTATGGGACGGACCTTTCATAAAGCACTACGCAAGTTAGGTGTGGGAGATCCCACAACCCAACTTGAGGGGGAGTGTTAGAAATAGAAATTGTATCAAACTAGGAAAGGTTTATCTTTAACAAACTAGGAAAAGTTTATCCCTAAAAATCAGGATCAAATCCTAATCCTGATACAACTGGTACATATCATATCCCTAGAATCAAGCAACTACTAGTCTTGTTAGTCTCTATAAATTATTACTCTGTAATCAGATTAATCAAGCAATTCTATTTTCTATCATTGACTCATGCTATCTCTGTATTCTACCTTTCTCGACGTTAACAAAAGGCTTTAAAGAATCTATTTTCAGTAAGCAATTGTTGATTCTTTTATCCGACTCATACTCTTTGATCAGCTCTTAAATTAGTAATATGTTATAACCAATATCCCTCTTCGGGATGAACAAACCTTACAAGATATTTATAACTTCCTTAAGTACTTTTTTTTAGTTTGTCAGCAAGTAGCTCAGTAACAACTTTATAAAGAGTGTTGCAACATGAGATCGATTTGAAGTCTGACATATACAATGGTTGTTTCTTTTTAGGGATTAGATAGATATATGTGTGGTTTACCTCTTTAAGAAACTTAGATGAAGAGAAATATTCCAGTATAGCCTCAGAGAACAAAGTCCCCGTGATCTACTATGTATGTTGGAAAAAGCCAGTAGAGAAATCACCAGGGCCTGGGGCTTTGGTAGGATGCAAACTAAAAATCACCTTTTTAATCTCCTACTCAATGAAAGGGGAACCTAAGGATGCTTTTATATCTTGATCAATTAAGCTTGCCAGGAGGTTCTTCAGTGTTATCATACGGTACCCCATCAGATGAGTGAAGATTTTTTTTGCCAAATCTAAAAGGGAGTCATGATCTGAATATGCGTTGCCTTCATCATCACTGAGTTGTAAAATTTTGTTTCTTTTTTCTTCTGGAAAGTATGAAAAGGTGAAAAAAATTATAGTTGGTATAAGCATCTCTCAACCAATTGATGTAAGCTTTTTGCTTGAGAATGTAGATTGAGGGCATGCTGATATTCCTTTAAGGTGTTTACCTCCACAGTTCATAAGTTGAGATCATAAGGATCATTACAACAGTTTTCCTTAGCTATCTTGAGTCTTTGCTTGAGATCTGAAAGGTTATGAGAATTATACCGAATGAAGAGCTTGAGTGCTATAACCTTTTTCAAGAATCAACTCAATGGAGTCATCATTAATACCTTCAGATCCAAAATGCATAAAATAAAGGCTTTATTCGAGTTTTATGATTCCTTTCTCTCTCTCTCTCTTCCTCTTTATCTTGATTATACGATTGCTTACTTTAATAAAAATTATTACATTCTAAAATCTAGAGAAAAAAAACATATATCAAAGTTTACATATTTAAAGGTTATAAAAAAATATTATTTTCCACTCAGTCTAAAGTCCAATTGAAATATGTACACTTTTTCGTATATTTTAAAAAAATATGGGGTGTGGTTGAATGGCAGAGACTCATCCATCCTTAACCAAAGGTCAGGGGTTTGATCATTGACTTTTAGTATAGAACGACCTTAATATTTAAGCCAGCTGTCCTAGTTCCACCCTGTGAGGTGCCTACAAACTAGTGAGGGGATTAGTCACTGGATTTACCGATAGATACCTGGTCTAAGACAAAATAATAATAATAATAAGATTCCTTTGGTATTTTTCATCCTTAACAAGAAAGAAACAAAGTGATCTCCATCTCACACTTGGTTTTGACCTTTCAGAAGCGAAGAAGTTAGACTACGACAATTGGCATTCCAAACAAAAAACCAGAATGATAAAATGCCTTTTCAATTTCCGCAAGGACAGTACAGTTACCTTCCTCCATATGCACGACTGCTGAAGGTGTAAGGTTCTCCTCTTCTGCAGAAAAACAAGAAGCAATGTGCGTCTTTGTCCTAAAAATATCTAAAAAGGAAATTACAAGAACTATCATGTTACGTGAACATAATGCTATCAATATCTATTTTAGAATGTTTTGAGTATTATTTACTTCTATATATATGAAATATAATTAAAAATGATCCGATGAAAGAAAAAAATAATTTTATAATCTACTCTTTTTTTTTGATACAAAGGAGCTAAAACATTATTAATCTAAGCGGGCAAAATTCGGTGGTACTCAAGTCCCTATCGATGGTCAAAGGGGACTCTCGAAGTATATGAATTCCTGAACAAGCCCTTCTTGCAATAGTTGCCAATTGATCTGCACACTGGTTCCCCTCTCGATGTATGTGTTGGATGCGCACCTTCCAATCCCATTAAGTATACGAAAAAGAAGATATTCACATTATTGTGTCAAAAGGCCGAGCTAACCACAATAAAATTAGGTATATACATAAAGTTAATATATTCATCATCTTTTAAATTTATAATTAAAAATTAAATATTTTGAAAATATTAACATAAGTATAAATAATTTAATTTGTATTTTTAATTGTAATTTGATAGAATTTTCAATCATTTACACTTATTAATGTGTAAAAAATAAGATTCCCATATATCAAATAAAGTATAAATTATTTCTTACTCGTTTTAATATAACCAAACTGTTAACACTAAAATCAATAATCTATTTAAGTATTAACACTAAAATGAATTATCTATTTAAGTAAATTGTAACAACAACAATAACCACTAAGTAGAAATTTCGCTAACGTATAGGAATTAAAAAGGTTGAGTAATACGTAGTCTTATCCCTAACTAGTAAAAAGATTATTTTCGGTAGGTATTTAAGTAAACTATTAAAAACAATTTGAAAAAAATCCCAAATTTTGACTACAAAAACGTTCCAAACTTCAAAAAAGTACTTTTAAAACTTTATAATACCCATTATTGTGTTATAAGTACCACTCTTAACTTAAAATCAATATGTATCCAATATTTCCTAAGTATATAGAACTTAATAAAAAGATAAGAGGGGTGAAAAAGTCATTCTTCAATTATTATAATTTTATTATTTTTAAAAAAATAGAATTAGGTTTCTATCACTTGTTAGTAATTAGGCCATCAACTTTATAGTATGTGATTTAAAAACTAATTTATTTAAATATTAGCCAAAAGTGGTATTTACAAAAAACAATCTAAATAAGCCCTAGATGTGATGCAATATGAAGATATATATTATAAAATTATAAATGAATATGTATAAATATGAAAAAAAATACAAATAAGTAATGTAGACAAAATAACTTTCGCATAGAACATGTTAAAGATTAACAATAAAAGATAAAATAATTAAATAAATATATAAACCATAAAGAGGTACGTACAAGAGTAATTCACACCGATCATGTCAAGAAAGTGAATAAGCTAAGTAGGAAACTAACTAACTAACTAGGAGGTAAGTACTACATATTAAACTCGAAGGAATAGTTTAAAAAATTTAAAAGAACACAAAAGACCTCTTTAAGAGAGATTCTTTATTCATATCCTAGTACACAAAAATTTCCTATTATGGGCCATGTTCTTAGTAAGTTTCATTCGAGCTATATCATTTTTTATCACTTCTCTCCGATTCTTCTTAGGCATTTCTCTTCTCTCTTACAATCTTTAAGTATTATTTTCTAGTATCTTCTTACTAGAGTGTCAAGGAGTCTGCTTTTTAATATTTCTGAACCACCTAAGTTTTATCTCTCTCAATTTTTCGTTAACACTAGTCACCTTTAATTTATCCTTTACCATTAAATTCTTGACTTTATCTCTCCTGGTAAAGTTATACATTTACCGGAACATCCTTATCTCCGTCAGAATAAGCTTATTACTATGTATTTATTTGACCATGGTTAGCCTAATTGCTAAGTGATAGAATTTATCTTTAAGCTTGAGTAGTACCTTCTAGTCACATAAAACTTTTGATGCACTTTTCTCTTTGAGTTATCATGATCTGATACAATAAATTATATCTTTATCGATCTTTTCATTAATTTAGATGGTTTTTTAATGATTAGATTACTTTAATATTTTGAATTCTTGTAGTGATTGAATATTTTTGTTTCTATCGTAACGAAGAGTCTTCATATCATAGTCCTTATAATGTTTTGCGGGCCACTTGTTTAAGGATGACAATGGGCTGACCTATAAGCTAAATTTAGGGGTTTTCAATGGGTTCGCCGATGAATTAGGCCTAGACTCAGACAAACTTGAGACTCAATTATTCTAAGCAAAATGACATCATTTTTTTGAAGAGTTGAATCTTAGATAAGCTTGCCTAAGCATGAACTCAATTTAAAAAAATATTTTACATTTTTAATTTTTAAAAATTATTTTAAAATAATTGACGGGACTGACCTATGGGCCGACGCATTGCTATCCCCGTATCAGCCTTATAAGGTGTAACTAATACCATTCTTACATAAGTTAATCCCATTTCTCCCAATTGATAAGATGACAAATTGGTGTCTCTTTTGGTGACCATTATTTAACCTTTATCTCATTGATAAAATCAAATGTATTAAGCATTGCTTTTCCACAAGATTTTCGCCGATCTCCAGCTATAGAACGGCCAACATCTTGTCGATTTGCTAGGCATGATAATATATTGAAATCTTTAGCACCCAAGATTTTAATATAAAGGGCATGCGCAGTTTTTGGTAAGAATGATCTCATTCATACAGATTGCGGTGCATGACAAGATTTGGCACTGATGAAGAGTCAATGTCATCAAATTTGGAGAATCTGAATTTTTCTTTAGAAAAGAATATTCCATCGCACGCCCACCTTTCCCGGTTCTAATCGGATTATAACATAGTAAACTGATAATACAATACAAGAAAACACTCCGTCAATTTCTATAAATGGATCCACAACTACGCTACAGAAACAGAGCAGACCCAAAAGTAGAAACAGAGCCGTCCAGACTTCCTAAGTGAGTTGTATTGTGTTGTGCGGTGGTGTGGTGTCTCAAACTGACACAACCAAGGTTCTTTTTCCTCTGTACCCTTTTTTCT
Source organism: Erythroxylum anguifugum (assembly GCA_027478595.1). Lineage (NCBI taxonomy): Eukaryota > Viridiplantae > Streptophyta > Magnoliopsida > Malpighiales > Erythroxylaceae > Erythroxylum > Erythroxylum anguifugum. The sequence continues at coordinate 5,213,109 of JANIPN010000007.1, forward strand.
TGTGAAAGTTTCTTCTTTTTGATACTGTCAGCAGTTTTCCATTATCTTCTTCTCCTTTTCTTTTGTGGGCATCACGAGATTCACTTCACTCACTATTATCCCACTCTCTGTTCTGTTACTTTCCTCCCTTTAACGGCATTGCATCTGTACTCTTATTCCACAAGTCCGTCAATTCATTGCGTTTAATGCCTTTTCATCCTTCATTTATTTTGCTTTAAGTTGTTGTTCTCTTTTGTGTCATTCATGTTTATGCTTTAATTGAAAACAGAGCAAGAAAGAGACACAGAGTATTTATTAGCTCAAGATGGCTTCCAAGGATTTGGAGAAGATGACTTCCATTGATGCACAATTAAGGCTCTTGGCACCCAGGAAGGTTTCTGAGGATGATAAGCTGGTGGAGTATGACGCTCTGTTATTGGATCGTTTCCTTGATATATTGCAGGATTTACACGGCGAAGATATCAGAGAAACTGTATGCTTTAATTTCTCCTTTTCTTTTCTCGTTCTGCATGATTTATCTGAGGTTATTTGTTAGCTTGTTTTTATTTATGGTTTTAGTTTTCATACTCTGATCAAGCTGATTATTCGTTGACAAATTGATCCACAATTCCATATTCAAGTGAACGTGTAACCAAACTTTTTCCATTGTTTGTTAATGTGGCAAGTATGTTGGATACCCTTTTCAATTTGCGATCTTTAGGTGCGCAGAAGTAACAAAATTTGGTCTTGGCTGAGTACGATTTTGAGTCTGGTTATATTGCTTTCTCTAATGGCTATCTTTAGTAACTTCTGTAAACTTGGTGGAGTGGGTAGTATAAGTTCTCATATAGGATGCAGTACTTCAGTCGAATTGTTGGAAATTTGATAATCATCAAACCTTAATAGCTTTATTAATTTTGGAACCGAATCAGGTTCAAGACTGCTATGAGCTCGCGGCTGAGTATGAGAGGAAGAATGATCCTCAAAAGTTGGAGGAACTTGGAAACATGATAACAAGTTTGGATCCTGGGGATTCAATTGTTATCACAAAATCTTTTTCCAACATGCTTAACTTGGCCAATTTGGCAGAGGAAGTTCAGATTGCTTACAGGCGGAGGATCAAGTTAAAGAAGGGAGATTTTGCGGATGAGAACTCAGCTACAACTGAATCAGACATCGAAGAGACCCTCAAGAGACTGGTGGCACAGCTAAACAAGTCCCCAGAAGAAGTCTTTGATGCCCTAAAGAACCAGACCGTGGATCTGGTCTTGACTGCACATCCTACTCAATCTGTCCGAAGGTCTTTGCTTCAAAAGCATGGAAGGTTTGTACTTCACTTGCCAAAATGTTTGAATAGCATGTTACCGGATTAATTTTGGAAAACTCATGTTTCAAGCAACCTCTCAGGGTAAGTCACTTTGATGTAAATTGGTAACTTGGTGGGGTTGCTTGTGTCCATCATTGATCACCATCTGAAAGAAAACAGAGATTTAATTCTTTATACACTTGTCAAGATTGTGTTCGTTTTCATAATTTTCAGGATCCGGAACTGTTTGACTCAGTTATATGCCAAGGACATTACTCCAGATGATAAGCAAGAACTTGATGAGGCTTTACAAAGAGAGGTAACAACATGCCAATGATATGCCGAGTAAATCTGAGTTTTACCTTATGTTGCGCCCGTCATTGCTTTAGATAATCTATTAAGATCAATTTGAAACAATTCTTTTAGTGTGATCTGTTTTATGCACAGTTAATTGTTATGGAAAGACATTAACATGGTCAAGCATTCAAGGTTGGATGCACTGTATGAAAGAGGGTGTTAGCTGTTTGCTGATTAAATCTAATTTACCTTAAGTCATGTTAGTCATTACTTTAGATAATCTGTTAAGATCAATTTGAAACAATGGTTTTAATGTGATTTGTAATGAAAGTGATTTGTGCACAGTTAATTGTTATTGAAAGACAATAACATGCTCAGGCATTCCAGGTTGAACATAGTTTTCTTTTAATTATTGCTTTTAGTAAAAAATGAATTGCATTAGTGATGTATAAGTTATTGTATGCTATTGAATTGAAAACTGCTTAGTTCCATCCTTCTATTGTGAAAGTCCTCTCTTCTTGGCTTTCTTACCTGTTATATTCCCAACTTGCAGCATTATATACAAGCACACACACTTTTATGTTGTACTATCATAGGTAAAGAGCAGAAAAGATGGACCTTTCAGATTGCATGAATTTAGCAATCTACTTGACACTTGGATTCATTCCTGCTTTCTGAGAATTTAATGGGCTTCTATGGTTTCTAGAATACAGTGTATATCTGTTCCTCCATTAATGTTAAAAAGAAATGGCTGGGTTAAATATATTCTAAAGCTCTAAACTAGGCAAACCCATTTTGCTTATTTGCCACAAGTTCATATGATGAATGCTCTTCATTTTTTACATCAATGGTTTTTTGGTAGCCATGTTTCGCATTGATCACCAGCCTATTTCAGCATAAGATGCAAAAAAGTTCTCTCTTTTAAATTTTCAGCTCCAGTGTTTAATGCATGTAAGTTCATATTCTGCCATTAAATATCAAATATCATACATCCGCTGGAATTTTGTCTTGTAATAGTTTTTATTATAATCTGCATTTATTATCTTAAGATAATTGTTATGAATATGAGCCACTTTCTTCTAATGTAGATCCAAGCTGCGTTCCGCACAGATGAGATCAGAAGGACCCCTCCAACTCCCCAAGATGAGATGAGAGCAGGAATGAGCTACTTCCATGAGACAATCTGGAAGGGTGTTCCCAAGTTTTTACGTCGTGTTGACACAGCTTTAAAGAATCTAGGAATAAATGAGCGTGTTCCTTATAATGCCCCTCTGATTCAGTTTTCCTCTTGGATGGGTGGGGATCGTGATGGTGAGTTTCCTTCTTGTATTTCATGCTTGTTTACTAAACTCATATACTCTATTATCACTGGTATTTGAAATTGCTACAAGATTCCCTCAAAAAAAAAAACAAAGAAATTGCTACAAGAATGTTGCAATAAACTCTTTTGAGATGGTTCAAACAAGTGGAATGATTTTTGGAGTAGTACGTGTTATGGTGGCCATTCTTTACAGATCCACGGCCTCACTCGGAAACCTTGAATGCCACCGAGAGAAAGTTCAATAGTGCAAATGGACAGTTTAACAGAGCCGTTGGAATCATTATTATTTAAATTCAAACTTTGGAATAACTGTGAAGATTCTTCCTTTCTTGCTTGCTTGAACATGGATTAATTTGAAGACTGAAGACGATAAATATTCTTGAAGATTGACTTGAGATTTTCTGGATTATTGTCATGAAACATAAATCTGTACTAAACAGAAGTAAAAGTATTATAACTATTGTTAGTGGACTGGAAGTTGAATTTCCTGCATCGCCATAATGGCTTGGAAATTCTTGAATGCACAAGTCCTTTGATTTTCCAATCTGCGTGCTTATATGTGAATGGGCACCTCTTTATCTGAGAATGTTTCCATGTCTACATGCATATGTAAGTTGTATACAATGGACAATTTTATACTTCTGATGCCGGTTACAGGAAACCCACGAGTAACACCTGAAGTTACAAGGGATGTATGCTTACTGGCTAGGATGATGGCAGCTAACTTGTATTTCTCCCAAATTGAGGATCTTATGTTTGAGGTAAAAGAAAGATTTTCCTACTAGATTCTCGATTATAAATATGTCACTCTTTATGTTTTCTTCATTTAATTAATTTTTCATGGAACTGTTTACAGTTGTCCATGTGGCGCTGCAATGAAGAACTTCGTGTCCGTGCTGATGAACTTCACAAGTCTTCAAGGAGAGATGCAAAACACTACATAGGTACTTAAGTGTTCATTTCTATGCTTTTGAAGAATTTGAAAGTGTCTTGAAACATTAACTAAAAAATATATATATTACCTTTTTGTTGCTTCCTATACTTTATCCTTGCTTCTGAAAATTTCATTCCATCTCTTGATGCTTAACTAATCACATCATGAGGGATTTTTTATTGTGTCAAAGTGCTAAGCTTTATGGAATTCATGATGCCTTGTTGAAGCTTTAACTATTTTGAACTTCTGGTCCTTAATTGACTAACATTAAACGTTACATGCATTTACATCAGAATTCTGGAAGCAGATTCCTCCTAATGAGCCCTATCGTGTTATTCTTGGTGATATAAGGGACAAGCTTTACAATACACGTGAACGCTCCCGTCATTTATTATCCAATGGGATTTCTGATATTCCTGAGGAATTGACCTTCACTAATGTTGATCAGGTCTCTCTTCTTGCTTAATTTATCATCTTCAGGTCAATGATTTATAGATATAACCAGTTTATTTTTAATGATATTAGTGCTGTTTGAGTAGTTACAAATATGATGTGTGTGTAATATTGGAAAAAACATTTTGTGTTAGTTTGCTGCAACAGCAAAAAATTATAACTTTTCCTTATGAACTTATGTGGACGACTACATCTCAAGGACATTTGCCTAATTTTTTTGCAGTTGATATTTCATTCTGCAGCCTCCTGTTCCTTTTTCCACAGTAGTGTTGATACTCTGTTGTTGTATAATTGTGTGCTCCACAAGAGCTAGATTTTGACATGATTGTAGACCTTGAAGCTTTTTTCACTGACTGAAATTTGTTCTGCGTGTAGTTCCTAGAGCCTCTTGAACTTTGTTACAGATCCCTGTGCGCCTGCGGTGATAGACCAATCGCAGATGGTAGCCTTCTTGATTTCATGCGGCAAGTTTCTACCTTCGGTCTTTCTCTTGTAAGACTAGACATTCGGCAGGAGTCTGACAGGCACACTGATGTTCTTGATGCTATCACAAATTACTTGGGAATTGGTTCCTATAAGGAGTGGTCTGAGAAGAGGAGGCAGGAATGGCTCTTATCTGAGCTCAGCGGCAAGCGCCCCCTTTTTGGTCCTGATCTTCCTAAAACTGAGGAAGTTAGGGATGTATTGGACACATTTCATGTCATTGCTGAACTTCCTCCAGACAACTTTGGTGCCTACATAATCTCAATGGCTACGGCCCCATCTGATGTGCTTGCTGTTGAGCTTTTACAGCGTGAGTGTCATGTGAAGCAGCCATTGAGAGTGGTTCCATTGTTTGAAAAACTTGCTGATCTTGAAGCTGCCCCTGCTGCTGTGGCTCGTCTCTTCTCAATCGATTGGTACAGGAGCAGGATAGATGGGAAGCAGGAAGTCATGATTGGATACTCAGATTCGGGAAAGGATGCTGGGCGTCTTTCTGCTGCTTGGCAGTTGTATAAAACACAAGAAGAGCTTGTGAAAGTAGCAAAGCAGTTTGGGATCAAGTTAACAATGTTTCATGGTAGAGGGGGGACAGTTGGAAGAGGTGGAGGACCCACCCATCTTGCTATATTATCTCAACCACCTGATACTATTCATGGATCACTTCGTGTGACAGTTCAAGGTGAGGTTATTGAACAGTCTTTTGGGGAGGAGCACCTGTGCTTCAGAACACTCCAGCGTTTTACAGCTGCCACGCTGGAGCATGGAATGCACCCGCCAGTCTCACCTAAACCAGAATGGCGGGCACTCATGGATGAGATGGCAATTATTGCCACAAAGGAATATCGCTCCATTGTCTTCCAAGAACCGCGCTTTGTTGAATACTTCCGCTGTGTGAGTATTTTCTGCCATTTGCAATACACAATAAGTCAGAAATAACTAATTGTCCTACTGTGATTGCATGGTATGCTAGCAGAAAATGAAAATGCTGAATAATTTGGTCGTAAGTGATAAATGGTGCCTGATTGAATAAAAACAATCAATAGATAACATTAGTATGGTGGATCAATTGGTCTTAAGTGTCAAGTGGGTTCTGGTTGAATGAAAGTGACTCCACTATCTATTAGATAACATTACTTTGTTTTTCCTGATTTTTCTGGACTTTTATGTTGGTTTTTCAATATGGATCTTTCTCTTCACTTCCACTTTCCTTTTCCTCTTTTTACTATCCTCAACCTTTTCCTGTTCTGTGAAGATGTGAGCTAACTAATTATATCTTTCCATTTTAGTCTCCATAGAGGATCATGATTGTTTCGAGCTTTGAATTGTTACTTTAAGTCTTCTCATTTCATCATAAATTCCCTTGTATCTTTTCTTATGATTGAAAATGGGATGCTACAGGCGACACCAGAATTGGAGTACGGTCGCATGAACATTGGTAGCCGACCATCAAAAAGGAAGCCAAGTGGTGGTATTGAATCACTCCGGGCAATTCCATGGATATTTGCATGGACTCAAACCAGGTTTCATCTACCCGTGTGGCTTGGGTTTGGGGCAGCTTTTAAGCATGTTATTAGGAAGGATGTAAAGAATCTCCATATGCTCCAGGAGATGTACAATCAGTGGCCTTTCTTCAGGGTTACCATAGACTTGGTTGAGATGGTGTTTGCCAAGGGAGACCCTCGAATTGCTGCTTTGTACGACAAACTCCTTGTTTCAGAAGAATTGCAGCCTTTCGGGGGGCACATAAGAGCAAACTATGAAGAAACCAAGTCCCTTCTCCTCCAGGTAAAGTCAAGGAACCCCTCCCTTGCCAAGTCCCTCCCTCGGGAAAATTTATACGTATCTGCCTTCTGTTACGTAGCAACTTATTATGATACAGCTCTCTTGTTATCAGTCCAATGTTTTTTCTTTGAAAGCTGAACCATTGATAGCACAAAATCATACATATTATGTATAAACCTTTGAGCAGTTGCATATTATGTTTCAGGAAACATAAACCTATGAGCAGTTTTGCCTGATACCACCATTGACGCTGTTCCCAGTAGTTTAATCAATCTTTTTGCTGCTTTTCTTTTAGGTTGCTGGGCACAGGGACCTTCTTGAAGGTGATCCATACTTGAAGCAGAGGCTTCGTCTTCGTGATGCATATATCACAACCCTTAATGTCTGTCAGGCCTACACCCTGAAAAGAATTCGTGATCCTGATTACCACGTTATGGAGAGGCCACACCTGTCGAAAGAACACATGGAATCCACCAAACCTGCTACAGCAGAGCTTGTTAAACTGAACCCTATGAGTGAGTATGCACCTGGTCTGGAAGATACCATCATTTTGACCATGAAGGGTATTGCCGCTGGCATGCAAAATACCGGTTAAAGGCATCATCAGTTTTTTTTTTTCTGTTTATAAAGGTGTAATATGGCACCGTATGAGTTGGTTTTGTACGAAAGGCAACCAGAACCACCACGAAAATAAATAACATCATAATATATGCTTGGTCATGATCGTTCCCATTCTCATGCAGCTTTTTCATTGAATAAATTGTGGTTTCAGAAAGTTGGTCATGGGGTATCCAACATACACTTGATTCAGAGCTCTTGTTTATGGGAAGAACAATGGTTGGATAATGAAGACAATCGAAGTGATTTTTCAGTACTGGCTAAATTTTTTTTTGGTTTTGACCCTTGTTTTATAACTAAACAATGCCAAATATTATATAAGAAAGAACATTACTTAAAATAGTACAAATGGTTTTATCACACTTTTCTAGTCTAGTCTTCCACCTTCTACAGCAAGTTCATCTTCCCTTTCTCCAATCCCTTTATCATCCTTTTAAAGAATTTACCAGCAGTACTTGCTATAAACTACCTGTAAACATAAGGAAACGTGACAGAAATAAACAACACTTATCTGTAAGCAGCAACCCAAGGAACCCATAAATCGTTTAGCATAAAAGAAAATGATGGACAAGGCTTATGCTCCGCTGCAGGAATTACACTAAAATACCTTGGAGATTTTAAGGGCCATTTGAATCTCCCCTCTGGACAAAAGTATCATCTTATACTTGAGTCTTCTTTGCCATAACAGTAAGTGCATCTTCTATAGCTTGAACAAAAGTCGCAATCTTATATGTGAAAAATCCAACTAACATTGGTATCAACTCCAAGTGCATATATCCATAATCAGGAACAAGAATCCTGTGTTGAAATGTCAAATTGAGCAAATTACAATCACCAGTACTTTAAAGCAGTCTATGAACCATGTAACTAGAAGCTTTTTAGTAGTGTATTTCGTATAATGGTTTATCATCCCAGCAAAAGTTTAAAGGGAAACTGGATTATACCATCTGAAATACTTGATCAAAAAATATTTTTACCAGCGTGAAATAATGAAGTAAAGTCATAGTTAAAAAGAAAGAAATTGACAAAAGAGTGACGTGACTTCAAGCCAACGTAGAACCATCCAAGACTTGCTCTCAATTTGGTATGTCGCTCCATTTCGAAATCATACATCATTGTTAGACAATTCAACTACTACAAGAAATTAAAACATGTAGAGTAGACCATGAACAGATTAAAAAGAAAAAACCAATTCTTCAAGGTGCTACAAAAAATGAAAGAAAAATGGTAGACAAGAGAAGGAAAGATGAAAGTGTAATTCAGAAACCAAATATTCCAAAAGAGGATTGCTCTGAATATGTTATATTGTGACAGATAATATAACATACCAGCATCATATACAAGAAATACTTACGAATTCCATCGATTATATATCATAACCAAAACAACAGGAACCAATAGCCTTGGCTGTGCAATTGCTCCCCTGCAACGAAAATTCAGTGAGATGATTTAGAAAATTTTGAAAGTGGAATAATTGTTTGGAAACTAGCATCAAGTGAAGAATGTGATAAAGGCAAACACACCTTCATCCAATTAACTAAGGCTCAAACCTTGGAATCGTTTTTAATCAAAAGAATGGTATATTGTTTCAGTAATCTTTTCTCTTTCCTTTATTAAGTCCTTTCCCAACAAAATGAAAAATAAGAGAACTAATAAAAGGTGAAAAATTAAAAGGTTCTGCGTATAAAGGCCAAACATAGAATTTCTCTTAAGTAGCTATTTTAAACAAAGTATCTGAAAACTGAACAACAATCTTTTAACAAAGATTGATTCAGTGTGAAATTTGACTTTCAACTTGTAATGTTTATAGAAAGAAAATACACCAGGAATAATTTACCAAAGACTGCAAGAGCTCAAGATTTTGTTCATGTCAACAAAACAATTAAATATGGTTAATTAAGAGAAGAGGTAACACTGGCAAGCTGCAACTTATCAGGCATAAGAATATTATCCCGTCCAGTTTAGATTCAATGATACTCTTTAGTTTGTACATACTTCATCAACCCTTTTGCTCCATCTGCCATTGAATCCACACTGCTCCCAAGCATTCTCATATATATTAGGGATCCAATCAATCCGGCACCAAAGCTGGAAGTGAAAAAAACTGATTAAGTGAACAAGCATGATAACTGAATTAAATTTGTTAAGCTTTGATGCAAACAAAACTAATTTTGAATGATTGATAATTGGAAGAAGATTACAATCAACAGGATTGTACAAGGACTGTCTATTGTCAAGCTTTCAAACAGTATATTTTCAATAGTGGACTGATGAATGCAGAACATTTTGAAGTTAAATCTGTATTGGTGTTCTAATGCAACAGTAATTTAAGACCAACAATAAGGAGAAAGAAAGACATGGGAATAAGGAGCAAGCATGAAGTGCAATCTGTAGCCTACTCCGAAAAATAGTGAGAATACTCTGTGTAAAATTGAAACTATGGGCATTTATGACCTCACAAGGTCACAATTCTGAAGAAAATTAGAAGTGAACTTTTAATCCATAATGCATAAAATTTTGAAAGGTTATTTGCAAGATCAGATACAGAAATATGGCTAAATATTAGAAGAGAAACAGCATACAAAGTTGCAAACATAACTATAGATGAATGCACACCACAATGCCTAATTACTAAGAAATAAATTACTATACTTTGACTGTTGGCTTAAAGGGTCTAAAATGTTCCCCTATGCAAGCGTGTATTTTACCTGGCTGCAATTTCAGGAGAATAAGAAGCATAAGCGGAGACTAAGCCAACACCACCTATTCCAAGAGTCAGAATTTGCAGCTTTTTTTTCAACTGCCAAGGGAAAGCTCCATTACTGACAGGAATAAGGAGATAATTCAAATGAAATGCCACAGAGCAAACTGATAAGAAAACTTGTCATAGATCATAAAATAGCCACAGAATAAATACCTTAAAATATTGTTCCCTTGATTGGGCAGCCAATACTTCAGGATCCCCTACAGGTCTCCTTGCTTCACGTAAAATAACATCCTACAGTATTGGTAAATCAGCAAGATTTTAGTCTTGGATATGATAGTGGGCAGATTACATCACACTCCAGTAGCAAGTAAAAAACCCTCAGTACACCATCAAAGACAAAGGAAAAGTCATACAAGAATGTGGTAAACAAAACAGGATATCAAAGTAAAGCATATATAGAAATAACTGAAATTAACCAGAAATGTACGGCAAACATACACTACCACTGGTTGCAGCCTTAGTTGCTCTATCCCATTTCTTCTGCTCGCGCCGTGTTGGAACCAATTTCCACTTTGTTGACATGCTACTATCTCCCTGGATATTAAAACGTTCCACAAAATAGAATATGTAATTAGCAATTGCAAAGCAGCAGGGGATTAATAACTCAAATAAATCTTACCTGAGTTGCAGGCTCAACTGCTTGTTGAAAGACAGGCCTTGGCTGAGTTAACTCTTTACTCAAATCCACTTCCACACTATCAGTTTGGATAAAGAAAACATAGAAACTTTTATTAAAAGAAGCTAGCATAACTTAGAATTATAAGTCAGCGAAGACAAACCTGTCCAGACTCATCACTCTACTTAAACTCAGAAATCCCGAAGAGTCGTCCTGTCCATTTACATTTGACAATAAAATAACAGAAATTGCAAGAGGAAGACTGCAATGTAAATTTTAAAAAAAAATCCCACAGCAACGTAACATTGAGTTCCAAACAAAACAGAGGTAAAGGAAAATAGAAACCCAATGTATCTCCATTGAAATTTATAACATAATAAAATGCTAATCTTGAGTTCTTCCATATCGTAGTCATGGAAATAATGCAGTCCATGAATAAATTTAAAAACTTTTTAAGATTAAAAATCAGGAAAAAAAAAAACTAGAGAAAGCGCAAGAAACCCATCAAAGTAACAGGTGAATGCATACAACAACCTTAACAGTGGGGACGGGGTCAACAGAGGAACCATCGGGGTCCTGAATTAACCTCTTCATGCGACCCATGAAGTCTTTGTTCCAGATAAAGTCATCAGAGGTCAAAGGGTCTTCGTCTTCACCACCCCAATATTTACGGAGCTTGGTGGTGGTGGGTGGACCACCGTACTCTCCAGGTGCAACGCCAGTGGACCATTTCAATGGCTTCTTCTTAGGAAGTATGATCTTGGTGGGTATTGGGGGTGATGAAGACGAAAATGGGGGGGTTGAGGAGTCCTGAGAAATGGGAGGGGTGGAAGAGGTTGCGGATATATAGTTGAGAATGGCCATTTCTGTGATGGTATGGCTTTGTGATTATGGTGTTGAGGACTGGTGATATGAACTTTTGAGTGTCAGCTATAAGTTCGTTGGAAAAGGAGATATCTTTGTGCGTCCGATGATCTGCCACATATCTATGCTCTCTAATCTTGATGCCTTTCCTTCTTTTCACCGTTCTGGCCAACGATAATACTACAATTTGTTGTTGATTTAGGCAATTTTGGTGTGAATTGTTGAGATATCTTTTGTCGTTGATTCATTATTGTCAGTGGTCCATTAACTATATTGGTGGATATTATATATAATCAAGCAAAATTTAAGATTCTTAAATATAATTTATCATCATATATAATCTTTTTTTACGTTAGTAAAATCCACATTCGTTAAGTGTCTAATGAGTAAGATGTGCCTAATTTACAACTCAAAATCAAGCAATGGACTAGGACTAATTCATCTTAAGAAACTCGAAGCGTTTTGCTACTTAGCCAACCAACAATGTAAATCTTGAGTAAGCTAAATGTATAATCCACTTTTTTTTTTAATCTCACTGTGACTTGTTCTAAGTGTGTGCATAGCATAGCTGTAGCTAATACTGACAAGTATGGATCGATCTCACGAAGATTATTAACAATTACCGTTGTCATATTATCTAGTCTTAAGTACAAGATTCATATAATGTGTACCCAGGAGACAAAGTGGACGGGAGGTAAAGCAAAAGGGATTAATGGGTTCAAATTTGGTACGGAAGGTTGGGACGACAAAATGAGGTAAGTATTTTAGTTATAAAAGAACTTATAAGTTATATAGTGGAGATAAGAGGAACAGTGATAAGATTGTGGCTGTTAGGATTGTAGTAAGTACTGTTGTTCTTAATGTAATGTGTGCATATGCACCCCAAACAGGTGTGGACGAACAACATAAGCGTCAATTCTGAGAGGCGTTAGATGAGGTGATCTAATAGAAACCTACTAACGAGAAAGTTATTTTAAGAGGAGATTTTAATGGTCACATAAGGGTAATATCGAACGAATATCTATGGACCTATGGGAGTTTTGGGTACAAAGATAGGAATGTTAGTAGGGTTGCTTTGTTGGACACGACGGTAGCTTTTGAGTTGATGATAGCCAATTCTTTATTCAAGAAGAACGAGGAACAACTGGTGACCTATAAAAGTAAAACTACAAAGACTCAATTTGATTATTTCCTTGTAAGGCAAAGCGATCGAACTAGGTGCAAGGATTGTAAGGTGATTTCAAAAGCATGCTTAGCAACTTAGCATAGACTGTTAGTTTTAGCTCTTAAAATTAAGGGATAGAGGAAGAAGAGAAATATTAGGAGGTGTACTAAAGTTAGATGGTGGAATCTGAAGAGGGACAGGGTGGAACAATTTAAGGTTAGAGTAAGAAACGGAGTTGAATGGAAGTTGGAAGATGCTAATCAGATGTGGGAGGGAGTAGCAAATATGTTAGGGAATATTGTCATAAAGATCTTAGGTGTTTCTAAAAGGTCAAGGGTGATACGATAGAATCGTGGTGGTAGACGTAAGATGTACAAGAAAAGGTGAACCCTTAAAAAGGGAACATATAAAGCTTTAGTGGAAAGTATCACAGAGGCAAAGGGAGAAGCTAATAAAGAGAAGTACAAATTGGCAAAGAAAGAGACAAAAAAGACAGTCTCAGTGGCTATAGCCAAGCTTACGAGAATTTGTATAGGAGATTGGATACTAAAAAAGAAGAAAAGGAGATTTTCAAGTTGGCAAGAGTTAGGGAATGGAAGATGTGAAACTTAAACCAAGTTCGATATATAAGAGATGAAGCAGGCAGGTGCTTATGGAGGAAAACGTCATCAAAAGTAGATGACAAAAGTACTTATATGGCCTTTTTAATGAAGACATAGAGGAAAACATCTATTTAGGTGACCTCAGCGAGTCTGAGAGTTTCGTAACTTGTCGCGGTGTAAATAGATGACAAGTGAGGAAATTAAAACGACTTTGAGAAAAATGAAGAGTGGAAAAGCAATAAGGCCAAATTAGCTACCCATTGAGGTATGGAAGATGCTAATCAGATGTGGGAGGGAGTAGCAAATATGTTAAGGAATATTGCCATAGAGATCTTGGGTGTTTCTAAAGGGTCAAGGATGATAAGATGGAATCGTAGTGGTAGACAGAAGATGTATAAGAAAAGGTGAACGCTTAAAAAGGGAGCATACAAAGCTTTAGTGGAAAGTATCACAGAGGCAAAGAGAGAATCTAATAAAGAAAAGTACAAATTGGCAAAGAAAGAGGCAAAGAAGAGAGTCTCAGTGGCTAAAGGCAAAGTTTACGAGAATTCGTATAAGAGATTGGATACTAAAAAAGAAGAAAAGGACATTTTCAAGTTAAAAAGAGTTACGGAATGAAAGATGCGTGACTTAGACTAAGTTCGATGTATAAGAGATGAAGCAGGCAGGTGCTTATGGAGGAAAACGACATCAAGAATAGATGACATAGGTACTTATATGGCCTTTTAAATAAAGACACAGAGGAAAACATCTCTTTAGGTGACCTCAGCGAGTCTGAGAGTTTCGTAACTTGTCGCAGTGTAAACAGATCACAAGGGAGGAAATTAAAACGACTTTGAGGGAAATGAAGAGTGAAAAGGCAATAAGGCCAGATAAGCTACCCATAGAGGTATGGAAGAACCTAAGTGTCAAAGGTCTTACTTGGTTAGTCAAGTTTTTTTATGTAATCCTTGAGTCTACAAGCTATTGATTCAACATCAAATAATTCCATATATACTTTCATATATAAATAACACTTTTCATTGGCAACTACACTTTCTAGCATTAGTCACAAATTATCATCCATTAATTAAGTATGAGCTTTTATTCGTTTGTTTCACCAACTCATATTAAAGGGAGTTATTAAGGATCTAAGCTCCAACAGTAAATTGACACAAATTAATGTGATTTAATCAAGCAAATCCTCGATCCTTAATCATCATTTGGCTTCCAATTAAAATAAAACTCTTTACTAATAACATAATTAAGGGACATATGAATATCCTAACCTTCTGAACCCTTTTCAAACAAGAGAATGAGATAATAGAACACCTCTTTTTTCAATATGATTACTCCTCCTACATCTAACTTGTGTTATAGATTAGTCATTTTCCTTCTCCTTCTATGAACTGGAATGACTTAGTTAATTAGTGTTGTTATAATCTCATTTTTAGCACAGGGAATTATTTTATTTACATAATCTCCTTGGGAAATACAATATGTCCCTATGATATGAAAGGAATATAGGGGTAAAAGGACCCATCCTAAAGTCCCCCTTTTAGAACATGAGTGGAGCCCTCCAAGCGATGCCATGGTAACCCTCCAATCGATATCTAACTCAACTGAAGGGTTCCCGCAAAACTAGTCATTCAACTATTAAAAACCTTTTATACTTTAAAGTTTAAAGCGTAGAAAATAGTGGGAAAAATTTTGTATTTAACTTTATGAAAATCTAGCAACATAACGATTGCTTTTTCTATGATTCCCACTTTTTAAAAACCTGCATAACATGGTTTAAAACACTTATAGTATTTCATATGCCATCTCAATTTCTGAAATGGGATCTCAGGTCCACATCACAAGCAATCACAAACATATTTACAATATCACACTTTTAAACCCTTTCCAAAATAATTTAAAACATATATACAAATAACTAAGCCAATTTTAAGAAAACAAATACATAGCAAAGATGACACAAGCACAACAGCAGCCGACAATACAACTAATCTTGTAGTGGAATCCCAGCTACTGAAGCGCCTATAAGTATAATTGGGGTGGTTTATTTAAAAACATAAAAATAGGAGTAAGCTAAACTAGCTCAATGAGTGTTAATCATTTTACTAAAAATGAGTCATTTCATAACAACGTAACTGAAATATTATCATACAATAATAAAGCTCATGGTAAGATAATCATCATAAAAATTCATTCGTGTATCATAAAATCTGGTAATAAAATAACACTTTGTAAAACACAATTTCAATTTTTTTTGAAATACTATTTCGAAATTAAACTCACAATATAAAAGTGTCCAATTTCCTTCTTCCGTAAACCATAAACAGTGGTGGCAATAAGTTTTTTGAAAGCTTTTATACTGAAAATAAGTCAATCACTAGAATTGGTATCATATGGTGCCTCAGGTATATACGACAGAGTGGTATTCCTACATAGCTCAAGCCGTATTAAATGGCAGAGCCTTGCATAAAGTCACGAAGTTGGTTCACATTGTTTACCTGCGACTAGTTAACCACTAGTTATGAAACTGATTCTACATTGCTTAGCTACAATAGGTTAATCACTATAAATCGATAGTTTCAGAGCTGGTCTATATCGCTTGCCCTTGATAATTTTGGCTTGCACTATACATACCTAATACGTGCAAAGAGCAACTCACTAGACTACTAACAAACACAATACCACTTGTTGTTAGTAACTGATGCCCCCTAGACTCTACCATGCACATTTTAGAGTACTTCGACCAATAAATCTATAATACCATCAAGGCATATGATAGGCTAACACCTCATTTCCTTTTTATCAACAAATAACATAATTTCAATGTGATTTCAACTCATATAACATTTAACTTTTAAACTAAAATTTATATATTGCTATAACATAAACTTATACTAGCAATATCACTTGTAATATAGTCAACATAAATATTCATTTCATGATAAAATAAAAAGCATTTGCATAAAATCAATTTAAAGTACAATCACTACTTGCTAGTTTCCTTTTTACTACTTTGAAATCCTTCAGTTGGCTTCGTTTTTCGATCAGAAAACCTAATACAAATATATTTAACTCCTTAATGCATTTTCTAACCAAATATACCATAAACCATTTAAACTTCATCACTTTCCACATACACTTCATATACTAATTTTTTTCCAAATAATAACATAACACTTCATTTAATAATTCCATCGTCATAAATACATTTAATGATTATCCTTAATCACATTCACATGGTCATTACATCATAATCACACTTTATATCAAGAATGCCCTTAAGGCCAAACTTATCATATTTTACATTAAACTTTTCCAATTCAATTCCATTTGATCTCTAACATTTGAAACCAATCCAAATTCACTTCCATGACATTTTAATACACACATTTAAGCCATAAAATTTCATTAACAAATTTTTATATAATCATGCACCCTTGGTCGAAATTCAACCAAAACTAATTCTAAATCAATTTCTTTTCATTTATTTACTTCGTTAGTATCAAAATCATGCTATGAATATCATAAAATATCAAAATAAAATTTTGGATTATATCACATTAAAAACCCTAGCCATAGACGAAATTTCATCAATTCATTTCCATAGTTTTTCTTCAATTCTTTCATCATTAAGTTAACTTCCTAATGCCATTAATTAATCTTAAATCATCAAATGGCAAAATAAAACACTTTAGGCAATGGATCTTACCTTTGAACAAGTTTGACCAAGATTCCACAAGCTAGTTTTCTTGATTTTCTTCTCCTAATCACTTTTAGTGCAATAAAACCTTGATATCACATCATAAGGGTGCAATTCACACCACCAAAACCAAATGTAAACTATAGCACAATAAATCCAATTTTTCAACAAAACTAGTACAGCTAACCAACCCAATTTCTTCTTCCTCTTCACTTGGATGGCTATGGGATCTTGTTAGATGCTTGATTAGAGTTAGAAGAGCATAAAAAACTCCTTGGATTACTTCTCCAAGGCCTAATTGGACCTCTCTCTTCTCCTTTTTCTTTAGTTGCTTTTTTTCCTCTCTTTTTCTTCCTTTCTCCAATAGTGGCCAACCACACCCCTTTTATGGAGATGAAAATTTGCTTAATTACTATTTTTGCCCACCATTTCCATTAATAACATTTCATAATTACACCTTTATCAAAACTTCTCTTTTTTACATTTTAACCCATGCCTGTCACCATTTAATTTGTTACTTTCCAAACTAATTAATTCATGCTTATCTCATGGAAATCTTCCCATGTAATGCACATATGGAATTTGGATGCATTTGGTTTAACAAAAAGACCATTTTGCACCCTTTTTTGAATTTAATGCACTTTATGCCCAAATAAATTCCAAAAAATTCTATTGTCACCCTAACTTCAAATTGAGCATTAAATACTCTAATTAGACATAAAACATTTAAATTTGGTGCTTGAAAAAAATTTAAATGGGAGAAAAATCACTAATTCCCATTATTTTCAGTAAAAGGACATTTTAGTCCAATAATTTTGTATTAACCAAATTCTATTCAAACAGCCTCCATTTTGACCCGTTTTTGTTGCTCAAGACTCCAATCCTAATTTCGGAGCTTTTCATCATATTTCAAAATTGTTTGTTAACTTTTTCGATTTCTCGAAGGAATTTTCATATTGAATCCGAAAATTACTGAATGTCGCCGAAATCGTTCGGATTGCATTTAAAAGTATCACATAAATCTCCAAAGTACATTTCGAGACTTTTAAAGCTCGTTTGGGCTTATTCCGTAACTTTGAAATGAAATGTCTTCCATAGAATTTGCATAGTTTTGGAAGGGCTATTTGATTGACATGTCAATTGACATCTGATCAGCTAATTTGTTCACTAAATGATCTTATAAGTTGAATACTCAAAATTTGATTGTTGAAGTGGGTAGTTTTAGGTTGACTTCCTTACCCGCTTTGGTTCTACAGGCTAAGAACAAAAAAGATTAGGTACAAATTCCTTTGTTTTTAGTTGTTAAAGAAATTAGTGACATTAGGTTGAGCATTTATAACATATTGAGTTCTTTGTTGGAGCATTCAATGTTTTATACATCAAATTGAGCCCTAGTACAATTGAATGAGTTTAGCATTCCATGCATTTACACTCCTATAACATTTGATGAATTCGAAAAAGGAATAAAAATTTTGGAAACTCAATTCACATCTGCCAGCTTTCCTCCAGCGTCTTTGACCATTACTCATATATTTGATAAGAAAATTCTTATTATAGAAGCCCACAGGCATCAATATGATCCGATAGAGACGCCCTATGTCATGTGCATTCCCACGTTCATCTTTGATAATGGGTCAATTATACTTCATTACTTTTCATATGGGAAGCAAGTACTGCTAGTTGAAAAGAAAAGTCGGTCCATTAGCATTATCTCGTATAATTATTGAGCTTTTGTCAACTATATATGCGCAATAAAATACATAGCATGCCCTTTCCAAAAACTTAATAACTTGGAGTCAAAGAAATGGAGAAGGCTTTATGCACATGCATCTATGAAGTTGAGTAGCTTATGCTTGTCTATATAACAATGTCTCCTTCCTCCTGGGTCATAACTCATAATCATATACAGATACTCCACAACCTTAGACGCCTAACACCCAAATTCACGGTTTCGGAGACAAAAATGACGGTAAGTATATGCAATTTGTTCCTTTCCTATGGCATGTGCATTCCTAAATAATCCTTTTCTACGTTACATAGTTATAATGCATGCATCTATCAAGTATCACATAGGACCAAAAAGATTGTAGACACTGAAGGGTTTACTAATGCAAGAACTTGTAATTATCAGATCATTGAAATGAGAGTGCATATGGACTGCGCTGGATGTGAGAGCAAAGTAAAACAGGCTCTTCAAAACCTCAAAGGTAAGTACTTCAACTAATACATCGATTTCCTTAGGATATCATAATCTTAAAAGAGACTCAAAATGAGTCAGAAAGGAAAGATGTCAATTCATCATTTCTTGTATAAATTACTCTCAGGAGTTGAAGACGTTGATATAGATATGGGAACCCAGAAGGTGACTGTGAGTGGATGGGCTGACCAGAAAAAGGTTCTTAAAGCAGTACGTAAGACTGGACGGAGGGCTGAGCTTTGGCAATTACCATACTCAAACCATTATTACAATCAATACCAAGTTAATGGTTCAATACCATATTATGCATCGCAGCCTTCATCTTCTTACAACTACTACAAGCATGGATATGATAGCAGCGACCTTGCCTATTATGGCCATCCTGTGCATTCCTCCATCTTCCCCCACCAGACAGGTGCTGTGTTCAGCGACGAAAACCCTCATGGTTGCTCTATTATGTAAATAGTCATAGCATTCCCATGTATAAAAGAGGGATTAACTTTTAATATCTTTGTTCCATATTTAATTCACTTCTTGTTTTTTGTTTTCTTGTGTTTTAAATGTTATATGGAGAAAGCTTGAAAAGATCGAAACAGAAAAAAAAAAAATCATCAACAAAGAAGTTGATCGAGAACTTTTCACAGTTCATAGCTGAAAAATCTTGAGCATAAGATGAAACAAAGTGACTGAAAGGCTAAAGCTTGTCAGCTCTATTTCCACCTCAAATTTCTGATCTGGATCACTGCAACATTCAATAGAAGGGAAGGAATAATTAATGAGAAATCAAGTCTTATTTGACTCGTTCTTTAGATCCCAAGTCCTGTATCTCAAGCAATCGTTGAGCTCTCAGCAAGAGATATCCACTCGATGTCCGTTATATTCGGTTAAAATTCTTTGCTGCAGAATTGGTTGAACTGTAAAGTGTCACCGTTGTCCTTCTTCACCTCCACCATCATAAAAGACGGTGTCCTGGCATAAATCTCAATGACTATCGCCAGTTTTCCTTTCTACCACTTTTTTGTCCTTGTAACTTCACTTTGGTTTCACTTTTCTTGGCACTAAATTTATCAGCTTTAGCCACCTTCTCGATCCTCAAAATAACACTAATTGCAGCTTTGATATGACAAATCTCAACTCCTCTTTCTCTTTCCTTTGTTTTGCTTCAAACAAAGGAGACAAATCGAAACCTTTTTAACAAAAGTATTATATGAAATGCGTTCAACGCTTCAGGTTGCTTGGATTTTTCCCTAAGCGTGCCTTCCTCAGCATATTGAATGCATCGAACTCCATCCCGGAATCTGTCTCCACCATCTTAGGTAATGATTTTTTAGACCAAGAAAACTCCATCACCTTGGACACTGTAATATTGGTTCTTGCATTAGGATCCATAAGCTCTGTAATTAGTCTCCTAGCCTCAGAAGATAACCAAGGTGGACATTGAAATCTCCGATGGCATACAACGATGCAACGACGTTGAAGCTTGCAAAGTGCAGCGCTGGTGGCAGAGTGGCAGAGCAGTAGTGACAGTGGAGCAGCATAAAGAAGAATGGAAGAGACAGAATCTAGCGCGAGGAGAGGTGGAAGAGAAAGTGATCTCAAGTTCTCAACACCTGTGAAGCCAGATGTTGGCGAGAATTGTTATGGAGAGGCAGAAGAGAAAGTTAGGTTTTTTCATAATATATTTTTATTTAAAGAATTAATTTGCTAATATAGAGATCAAAGTCTATATGGATGAGCCACGTGAGCAACGTTAGCACGGCAGCCTATTTTAGTATTTTATTGCTAATTTTAGTCACCAAACAGGGCAGGAGAAGATCCCTACGTTCTCGACCGAGAAGCATTCCCACCGTTGGCATCAACGGTAAAAGGAAAAGACCCTGTCGCTACTCAGTTTGTAGGAGTTGTTGAAACATTCCCCACGTTGACATCAAAAGAAAAGGAAAAGACCTAGTCTCAACTCAGTCTGTAGGAGTTGTTGAAGCATTTTTAGACTTGGCGTCAACAGTAAAAGAAAAAGACCTTATCTCTGTGATGTTTGTAGATGTTGTCAAGCTGAACCCTTCAAGCAATCCTCCCGTACCCAGGGATCATGGCGGAACAAATTTACAACTCAGCACAACAAAGATAAGCTAAAACATTTTTCTAACATGATGAAGGATGGTGTCCTTACTCCTCATCGAGAATTACTGCAAGCTGGTGCCAAAATTTGGTATTCATCTTTAGTTGGCTATTTCTGAAACAATGCCCAGCCTTTCTAGTTATGAAAGCTTGGGCTAAAGTACGCTAGAGTAGAAAAGGATCGGAGAAGACAATGCTCATGGAGGATGGTAACATTTTGTTTAAATTCAGCTTTGAGTAATTTTTATTGGAAATTATGGAAAATGGTCCCTGGCATGTGAGAGCCAACCTTTGTTTTTACAAAAGTGGAAACCTGGTGTTGAATGTGATAGAGAAAGTATCGATCTCCCTCCAATTTGGGTTCAATTTCACCGAATTCCATTTGAAGTTTAGACTATCGATGGTCTAAGCTACCTAGCCAGCTCTATCGGTAAACCTATATGCATGGACTCTCAAACCGCTCACATTGAGCAAATTTGATATGCAAAGATGTGCATTGAGATAGACAAAGGCTGTGTTTGGTTGTTAGCTTATCAGCTAAAAATTAGCTGGTTGACTCAAATTAGCTGATTGACCTAATAAAACAGCTAACTAACTTGTTTGGTTATCAGCTGGTTGGGTTGGCTGATTCAACCCAACCAGCTGTTTTTAGATAAGCTCCTCCATAGGAGCGTTTCACGCAGATCAGCTGATTCTTGTTTTTTAATGCCCATTTTGGCCTCGTTAATTTTAGTCCCTCACGCTCACCGCCTCAGTCCTCTTTCTCCAGAGTCTTCTTTCCTTGCTCTCGTTCTCTCACCGTCTCACCCTCACGCATCTGCTGCTTCATTCGTTCACTTCCACGCATCAATGAAGGAGAGTAGATCAAATGGAGAGAAGCTTTGTAGTCGATTTTGGTCCCATTGAGGAGTTCAGTCCCAACTACAAACTCCTCAAGCGTCCAGGTTTTTTTCTCTTTTCACCTTGAGTTTTCTTGGCATTTCTGTTTGGTTTGGTGAGAGAGATTTGGTTTCGTGGAATGCCATGTTAACTAGATGTGTGAGTTGCCATTGCTGCGAGGAGACAATTGTTTTGTTTAGAAGGATGCAAGGGGAAGGATGGAAACCCAATTCGCGGACTTTGGTCGCATTGGTTCTGGCA
>JANIPN010000007.1:5254761-5265058 GCA_027478595.1 Erythroxylum anguifugum
TTTTTGTAAAATTAATTATCTAAAATCTAAATTCCTATAAGAATATTTAACTAAATATTAAGATATATAATATTCATGCCCTTATAATTTTTTTAAAAAGTTATGTCATCATAAGCCATTTTACACATAAACAGCTAATACTAAACAGCTAATACTAAACAGCTAATTTTACCAAACATTTTTAAGAAACAGCTAATGCAATCCGCTGGTCAAATCAGCTAACAGAATCAGCTATCAGCTAACAGCTAACAGAATCAGCTATTAGCTGATGCAATCAGCTGATTGCCAAACAGGGCCAAACACTCACCATTGCCTAATACCCTTCCTCTCCTTAAGTTGGAGGAAACCAATGTTTCCTCTAATAATGCTATTAACATTCCAATTAAAACAGCAAATTTCAATCTTGATCTATTCAAACCCATAATAGCATGCCTCCCATTATCAGTTCACCGGATTTAGCTAAGCCTAGGGCACTTCACTTATCTCATCCTTGTTGCCAAGTCCAAGAGAATTCTATGGCTTCTCATTTATCTCGAGAATGTGGTGAACAACCTTATGCTGAACATATTGTATCTGTTGTGGAGACTAATACTACAAATTCTCAAGTACCAAACAATATTGAGTCAGCTATACTTGAACATATTGTATCCACTGTGGATGATAATACTATAGATTCTCTAGCACCAAACAGGATGGAGTCAGTTATACCTCATGATAGTACATCCTATTCTACCAATTTAGTGGAGATTAATGAGTCTAGTGATCTCCCTCAACATAACTGCAATGTCATAGTTCCCATATCCTCTAAGCTGTGTGGAAGTACTTTGTTAATACGAATTGTACTACAATTTCCCCTGCATTGCCTTGCAACTCTGATTCTTCAGCAGAGGAATCGCTCACTTCCCAACTATAGACTCAGTCAGCCAACCAAGACACGCAAAATGGTCCCTTTTCATTAGTTCCAACTTCCAACAGTAGTTCCAGAAGAAGATCATCTCGGAAGAAGAATAACCCCAGGGATACCCCTCAATTATAATTCTTATATGGAATGTCCGAGGGTTTAATGACCTTCATAAACAGGCTATGATTAAAGGCATAGTCTCAGATACCAAGCCATATATAGTCGGTCTATTAGAAAACCAAATTAAAGCTTCAAAAATTCCCACAATAGCTAAACTTCTAGGGTCTAGCTAGTCTCTTATTACCAACTTGTCTTCTCATTATAATGGTCGGATATTCTGCTACTATGATACAACCAGGATCTCTATTCAGATGCTTGAAGAAAGTTTCCAACACATGCATCTATCTTGCTCACTTCATAATACCAACACCAACTTTGTGGTCTCTCTTGTTTATGCATCCAGCTTCCAATTTCAACGAGATATGTTATGGTTTGCTCTATAACTTTTAGAAAATAGTATATCAGAACCTTGGTTAGTGGCAGGAGATTTCAATTGTATCAAAAGTTCTGCTACGTCTGAGGGAGGTTATGGTCTAACAGCGATATCATGAAAAGAGCTGGAAAGTTTTTTTCAACAAGTTTGACTAACAAATCTTCATTTTAATGGAAGATTTCTTACCTGGTCTAGCAACCAGCAAGATTCTTATTACTCAAAAGGAAGTTAGACAGGGTATTGGTCAATCCTTTATGGTTATATGCTTTTCCTCTCCCCTACGCTCACTTTGGAGACAACTTTTTTTCAGACCACTCATGCATTACGATACAAAACTTGTCCCACTTGACCCTTAAAGGTGTGCTCTTCAGATTCTTTAATGGTCTTACAAAACAAGAAGGTTTTCAAAAGCTTGTCTGAATAAGTTGGCAAATATAAGATGAACGCTTCAAATCTGTCGAACTCACGGAAAATTACGTAAGGTTAAAGCCTCTCTTAAAACTTTCTCTTCTCAACACATCAAGCAGATTCATGAATGCAGTTAGAATGTAACTTGATTTAGTGCTATTGAAAAGTTTAAGTTGTATTGTAATGTAGTAGGTATAGATTACTTGTATTAGGAGTAAATCTTCATGTACTGTCAAGTCCAAGCATCATTGCATTTTTTGAATTTGAAGCAAATGTATGCAGCTTCTCTACTGATATATGTTCTGTTTTTTTGCAATGAACGACACAGCTCTTTATTGATCCTATTCTTCTTTCTTTTTCATGTTACAAGTGCTCTTCATATTCTGTATTTCTTTACAAGATTCATGAATGCAAATCCTGCTTGCAACTAGTACAAGCAGATTGTTACCTTTACTCGCACAATACTCACTTGAGGACGATTAAAATATAAAGGCTCAATAAATACCAACAAGCATTCCTCCTTGAATTAGTCCATTCAACATCAAAGAGCAAGAGTGACTTGGTTGAGGATAGGGATCACAACACCAAAATTTTTCATGCCTCTATACTTGCTAGAAGAAACTAGAATCAGATTGTGCAACTTACTGATGAAAATGGAACTTCCTATATAGATTAACAAGCTCTCTTGAATCTCTCGTGATTACTTCAATAATTTAATAGGAAGTCCTTACCAAGTCCATTAGCTTCCCAATCTGTGTAGCTTCTTTGATAGAAATCCTATTAGTCAGCCATTGAAAGACTTCCTTGTGGCTCCATTCTCTAAACTTGAGATAAAACAAGTTCTTTTTTCACTACATCCAACGATGTCCCTGGGTCCTAATAGATTTACGGCTCATTTTTTCCAACAAACATAGAACGTCACGAGAGAGCTTCTTGTAAGATGTTAAGGGAGATTAATCAAACATTCATCTATCTTGTACCAAAAAAAGCTAATCCTAACTCTCTATCCGAATATCATCCTATTTCATGTTACAACACTATATATAAAGTTCTCGCAAAGCTTCTAGCTCAAAGACTGAAAAAAGTATTGCTAAATATTGTGAGCCCAACTCAAAGTGCCTTTATCAAGGTTCTTTCTATTAGCGACAATATTCTACTCACATAGGAGCTTTTGAAGGATTACCACACCAGGAAAAATCTGAATAGTAGTATTTGGAAAATTCACTTTTGCAAAGCATTCAATATAGTGAGTTGGCCTTTCATTCAAGTTTGTATGGATGCTTTGGATTTTCCTACTCAATTCAAATGATGGATTATGTTATCTCTATACCTCCTCAATCAACATCCTTATCAATGGAATTCTAACTAAACCTTTGCAATGTGCTAGTGGAATTCGACAGGGAGATCCCTTCTCCCCTTACATTTTTGTATTGGTTATGAAAGGTTTATCTCGTATGCTACAGAAGTTAGCATCCCACAATGGTTGCTTTTGTTATCATCATAAATGTCGACCCTTATAGCTCACCCACCTGCTGTTTGTAGATGATTTAATGCTTTTGTCCAGGGTTGACTTGTTCTCCATTAATATTCTTAAGGATATTTTGACTAGATTCTCTAGTTGGTCAGGTTTGATGATCAATTTCAAGAAAAGTAGCTCGTCGGATGCTTAAACTCAAGAGTGCTTGCTACTTCCCTTGGTATGGAGCTACATCAACCACCTTTTAAATATTTGGGAGTTCCTATCTCTCATAATAAAGTCACGTACTCAGATTGTATTCTACTCCTCTAAAAAATACAAGTCTAAAATTTTAGCTTGGCAAAACCAATTTCTTTCTTTGGCCACAAAAGTCACGCTTTCCATCTCAGTGCTCAGTAACTTACACATACATTCCTCTAATTTATCAAAAAAAAAACTTACACATACATTGGGTTAATCATTTAATTCTGCCAAAGAAGGTGCTTAAGGAGTTGGACTGAACAGTTAAAGCCTTCCTCTGGGTGGGTTCTTCCGGTAATGCTAAGAAAGCTAAATGGACTGAATGGCTTCATGAACTTTACCTCTCATCTCAAAATTCTTGACAAATATCGGTTCTATAGAGCTGCAATAATAATAATAATAATTATTATTATTATTATTATTATTATTATTATTATTATTAGGAATGGACTCTTTTTGTTTTATTTTGTACAAGCTTCATTGCATTTTTTTAATCTTATTAAAATCTTATAATTTTTGTATTATTGTGTTGGTTCATGCCTTATAGTCAATTGGTTGATTGTAGTTTAGTGACATAATCATTTAAAGGTATTCTATATATCTAAATATGTTAAGAGAAAGAATACCTTTAAATAATTATGTCATTTATATATACAAAATAATACAAATATATATATATATATATAAGAGAATGAATACCTTTAAATAATTATGTCACTAAACTACAATCGACCAATTCACTATAGGGCATGAACTAACACAATAATACAAAAATTATAAGATTTTAATAAGATTAAAAAAAATGCAATGAAGCTTATATAAAATAATACAAAAAGCGTCCATTCCTAATATTATTTTGAGAATAGGCTATCATTGTTGAGTATTTAATGATAAGTACATTGTAACAAAATGGTGCAACTAGAAAAGAAAAGAATAACCTAATTAATATGATGAGGACCTTAACTGATAATTATAATGTTACTTTATTTATTAAGTGAAGCTTTAAAAATTAATAAGTATATCTTAAACAGGATGCCATCAAGATTTATTCCTAATCTCCTTTTAAATTTTATAATCATCCTAGTTAAGACATTTATATACATAAGATTATCCATTAAAGTATGGATTTGCAATCTAATTTTAAAGAGTTCATATTAAAAGGTACTATTACGATGTGAACGAGGTAAGAAATTATAATCTGGTAAAGGACGTGGAGAGACAGGTGGGCAGTTATATTTGGCTCACTCTCTCGCTACGTTTGGTTATGTTTCATTTCGTTTCATAACGTCACCAATTCGCCTTAAAAGTTATAAACTTTCCTTTCTGTTAAACTAACTACAACCAACGTCTCTTTCCCCACTGATCAAAACAATGACTCGTAAATCCAAACACTCCAAATCTCGGCGACAAATCTCGTACAATAGAGAATATGACGACGATGACGCTGATGATGATTACCAATCAAACGACGATGAACTCGATCAAAAACTCCTGAACAGCGACGATGATGCCCCATACGAGGAACCTGATTCCATCACCAATCAACTTGTTAACAGTGACGATGTACAAGAAACCGAACAGAGATCCCACTCCCAACTACCGAATTCCTACGTGAATGTTGCACCCTTGCCTGTGTTCCACGGTCTGAAAAATGAATGTCCAGTTACGCATTTAAGCAGATTCGTCAAAGTTTGTAGAGCAAACAACGCACTTTCATCTGATATGATGATGAGAATCTTCCCGGTTACTCTTGAAAACGAAGCTCTTCTTTGGTATGATCTTAATGTCGAACCGTATTCTTTTCTTTCATGGGAAGACATAAAGTTGTCCTTTTTAGAAGCGTATCATAAGTTTGAAGTTGATGATCAACTGCGAGAAGATCTTATGATGGTAAAGCAAGGTAAGGACGAATCTGTGCGCTCGTATTTCTTGAGACTGCAGGGGATTCTCAAAAAATGGCCTGATAATGGACTATCAGATGAGCTGCTTAAAGGGATTTTTGTGGATGGATTAATGGAGGATTTTAGAGATTGGATCATTCCACAGAAGCCCAGTTCGTTAGATGAGGCACTCAAGCTTGCATTTAGTTTTGAGCAAATTAGAAGCGTCAGGGATGTGCGTAGAAGGGTAGTGGCATGCGGGTTTTGTGAGGGACCTCATGAAGAGGACAGTTGCAAGTTTAGAGAGAAAATGAGAGACTTATGGAGAGAAAGTAAGAAGCAGCAGCAAAGAGGTTCGTTTTCTGACTTGATTAGTAATGGGAGGAGTGAACTTTCTATGGAAAGAACAGACAAGAAGGAAGTTGATATTGACGCAAACGAAGAGGAAGGGGCGCTGAGTTGGAAGACGAAGAAGAGTCAGTGCCAATGTGAAAAGCATCAGTGTTGGAAGAAAAAACTTGAGAAGAGCCGCAGTTCTGTGACCACAACTTTTAATACAGAGTCAGAGTGTTAAATGGAACTGCAATTCATTTTAAGATCAGTTACGATCCATTATGAAGATTATAATCCTATTATCAAGCCTTGGCATAAACTAGTATGGGTTTCATACATCTTATTTGCTGATTCTTTCATCCTTTGGTTAGTAGTTATTGACAGACTGGCTATTCTCTTTATGTTCCTTGTATTATAAAGGTAGTTAATGGTCAGTGCAATCTAAACCTTGAAATGAGAAGCACATGGGGACTTTAAATGCAAGCATTCTCCAATATATATTACTATCTTCAGTGTAAGTTAAGTTAGTTCAATTTTTGTTAATCACTTTTGTTTGTAGCTAGCATTTTGCCACTTTGTAAAATGAGATAATAGTTTGTTCATGTGTTTGTTTTGTGTTTATTTAAATCATTAGTGAGAATAAGGGCATAATGTAATTTCAATTTATGATTTCTCTTTTTAGGTCTTAAATTTGTTCTTGTTTAGATTTTGACAATATATATTTTTTCTAATCTTGAACCTTAATAGATTCATCCATCTTGTTTTGAATGAACTAAGTTATTGCGATTTTGCTTTCCTTAGCCTCATGTTCTTGTTTGCTTCCTTGAGTTAGTTTAGAGAGAATAAGGGTAATGAATATAAGTAAATAATGGTGAACATGGGTTTTTAATCTTGTTAAGTATGAGTATATTATTTTAATCTTTTGTTTATAGTCTAAGTTGTTGCTCATCATGATTTAAAGGATATGCTCGTTATAAGTCTTGTCAGATACTTGATTTTGGTCCTTACAAGTGTTCATATTTTCATATTTAAACTATGTTTCAACTCTTTATTTATCTTGATCAGAGATGGCAACTGGGTCTGGACATGGACCTGGCCTGTCTTGGCTCAAAATCAACATGCTAGGCCCAGGTTGATCAGTCCAAGCTTGAGGCCTGACATTTATAAGCAAAATGTCATCATTTTTGTTGAAAACAAAATTATTTTTTACTTTTTTAATTTAAAAATTTTTAGATCGGGACAAGTTAGGCTTAGGCTTGGGCTGGGCTACCTCTAACCCGATTGGGCTCGACCTCTGACCTACTGCTTTTGGCGTGATTGAGCCCAAGCCCTAGCAACACAAACTTAGGCTCGAGCCTAGCTCGACCTATTGTCATCCCTAATCTTGATAAGGCTGGACATGAATTATATAGACATTGTTTGAATTGAAATTGATCATAGCCAGTATGTTTTAATCCGAGTGCATTTTCCCTATGCATTCAATTATTAATTGGTGGACTAGATTAATGATCATTTTTTGGGTTGTTAGTTATTTTCTAATCTTGAATCTTAATAGATTCATCCATCTTGTTTTGAATGAACTAAGTTATTGCAATTTTGCTTTCCTTAGCCTCATGTTCTTGTTTGCTTCCTTGAGTTAAGTATGAGTATATTATTTTAATATTTTGTTTATAGTCTAAGTTGTTGCTTATGATGATTTAAAGGATATGCTTGTTATAAGTCTTGTTAGATACTTGATTTTGGTCCTTACAAGTTTTCATATTTTTAGATCTAAACTCTGTTTCAATTTTTTATTTATCTTGATTAGAGATGGAAACTGGGCCTAGACCTGGCCTATCTTGGCTCAAAATCAACATGCCAGGCCCAGGTTGATAAGCCTAAGCTCGAGACTTGACCTTTATAAGCAAAATGACATAATTTTCCTAAAACGAAATCATTTTTTACTTTTTTAATTTAAAATTCTTTTTGACTGGGTCGAGTTAGGCTCAGGCTTAGGCTGGGCTACCTCTAACCCGATCGGGCTTGACCTCCGACCTGCTACTTTGGGCGTGATTGAGCCCAAGCTCTAGCAACACAAGCTTAGGCCCGAACCTAGCTCGACCCATTGTCATCCCTAATCTTGATAAGGGTGGACATGGGTTATATAGACATTGTTTGAATTGAAATTGATCATGGTCATATGTTTTAGTCCGAGTGCATTTTCCCTATGCATTCGATTGTTAACTGGTGGACTATATCAATGATCATTTTTAGGGTTGTTAGTTATTATTTAGCCTTAAATCTTAAAAATAGTTATACATAATTAGTTTTAAGTTTTAGGCATAAAAGGCCTAATTCTAGTTTAGTTAGTATTTGTTTGATTTTTGGGTTTGACCCATTATTTGTTTTATAGTTTAGGCGAGAGGGTGCAATAGCAACATAGACAACAAGCCATCCAAAGATGAAGAAGGTTCATTTTCTGTTCAAAGCCCATTTTTAAGTGATCAATTTATTTTATACCTGTAAACATAAAATTTTAAGTTTCTTTTGGATTATTAAAAATCAAATAACTTCTTTTTTTTATAATGCATATTTAGGAAAACTCACTTAAGATTCAGTTTAAATAAGTCCAATCTCAAGTGATAAATTTTAGAATATATTAGGTCACGATTGCAATGTTAATACCCTCAATGGAATCAAACTCTAAAATCAATCATTAAAACATATAAGTCTCTTTCTTTTTCCTTATGTTTGTTTATGTGAATGAATTACCTAAAAGAATATGAGTGGAGAGAGAGATAATCAAACAAATGTCATTAATAAAAAAAGAGGTTTTCTTTTTTTTTTTTAATTTTATATTCTATATCTTAAAACCAATTATCTTTTTAAAAGCCTTTTTGTTTAATAATGAAGATTCATATTTTTAATTAGGCCTATAAGGTTTAATTTTTATGTTTTTTACTTCGATTAATTTCTTAAACTCATCAGTTTAATTTTATCCAAGTTTTATAACTCTTTAATACTTTTAAGATCTTTTTTTGCTTAATAAATGGTTAGGTTCAAACTCTTTTTTAAAAATGTTTAAAAAGTCTAATATTTCTTTTTTAGTCCAATTAGTTTAAACAGTTTAAATTCACTCTTTTTTTACTCTAATTCACTAATAATCTTTCTTAAAACAACTCCTCTTAGGATCTTTTGTCCTTTTAAAACAAAAGTTCATTATGTTATTTCCTTCCATTTAATTAAGAATTTCATTTCACTTCTTTATCCATCTTTATCATTCAAAATTGCATTATCCTTCAAATAAAAATTTAACATTTAAAAATTAAAGCTCAAGCTTGTTTGTATTTAAAGCCATATAACAATTTATGCATCATTGTATATTCTAGGAATAACATATTCAAAAGTGTCTAATCTTTTCAGTTTTTTTTCAATTTAGTATCAATCCTTTTAAAGTTTTTAATTTAGTGATTAACTTATGAAAACTTATATAAATCAGGTCAAAAGGTTGCTTTTGATGATGTAACTTGTCTATTAAATACTATATAGATGTCTATCTATTAGCTACATCAGCAAAATTAATGCTTTGGCCTGATTTGTATAAATTTTCTAAGGTTGGTCTCTAAATTAAAATTTTAGAAAGTTTGGTACTAAATTGAAAAAAATATTAAAAGGTTGGACACGTTTGAATCACTATCTTTACATTTTATTATTAAGTCTTAGGTGAATTTATAAACTCCCAGATATTCATCCATATGTTTAAATTTCTACTTCAATTCCTAAATGTCATGATAAGTATTTTATTTCAACACTTAGGTAAAATCATAAACTCTTAAGTATTAACCACATACGTTCTAGTCGAGTTTATTTTAAACCCATGTCCAAGTTTATTTTCCTTTTCAAAGTCCCCAAATTTTTAAAAGTCTTTTTAGACTTAGGTTAGTGCTTAGGCAAGTATATTAGGATGCCTAATATCTTTTCTATTTTACAATTAGACTTCAAGCTCATATTTTTTAGGATCTTTTCAATGTCTTTTTCTTTTGGTTTTTCTCTATCTTTTTTAATAAGGTAGCATAGCGACTCCATCCAAACATATATTTCAACATTCAGCCTCATCTTTGTTTAAAACATTCGAAAGCATTAGTGACACTTAGGGCTCGTTTGTTTTTATTTTTTTTTGCCGTTTTTTGTTGTGGTTTTTATTAAAAAGGAAATCATCTATTAAATCACGTTTGGTTAGATTTGTTGTGTTGCGGCGTTTTACAAATAAAAAAAAAACTACAACGAATTTATGAAAACCAGAAAATTACGTTTTCCTAAATTTTCGCAACAGGTTTTCCTCTACTCTAAAATAATTTTTTTACTTCACTGCGCCGCGTCTTCGTCTTCAAGGCTTACTGTGATTTTTTTGTGACTTCAGTTTTATCCTCTATTTGGTTTCTCTTTGTTTTCCACATATTTGGTTTGTGCGCGATTTCCTATCTGCTTGTATTTGTTCTTTTTCTTTATTCTTTCGGTGCTTTCGGTCGTGGATATGGCTTTCTCTTTTCCTAATTCTCGAAAATGATAATATTATTATATTTTCG
>JANIPN010000007.1:5269300-5290359 GCA_027478595.1 Erythroxylum anguifugum
GTTTTTTATTAGAAATCTCAACCAAACAAGTTTTTGTTTTCAGTTTTTATATTACAAATCTCAACCAAACAGGTTTTTGTTTTTTTAAATAAAAAAACAGAAACCAAAAACAGGAAACAGAAACCAAAAACAACAACAGAAAAACAGAAGTAGAACCAAACGGCCCCTTAGTAATTCAGTATTGATCATAATTAGAGGCATATTAAAAATAAAAAGTTATAATTGATTAGATGAAGTAAAAAATATAGCCAATCATTTAACTTTGTTCTTTCTAACTTACTATTAAGTTCATGACACTCTTTTATAATATGTTGTTAGTTGAAATGAAATTTCTAATTGATTGAAAATGTTCAACCATAATGATCTTAAATTTGAAGATTCATTATCTTTAAAATAAACAATCATCTCACTTTTATTAATAAAAGGTACTTGGTTCATTACGAAGCTATCTTATTTTTATCATACGCTTTTTATATAATGTAGTCACTAAATTTACTATATGAAACATGATTTTAAAATGATATGTTTATGTAGTTAAATATTTATGATATAGTATGTTTTGTATTATAACTCTTACATAATAATATAGATTTAATGTTTGTATCATAACAATGACATATGCAATATTATTTTGTATAATAGGAGTTATCATATTGTGACTAATATTATGAATGATTAAAATTATATAGAATTGATGATAAAACTCTTCGTTATCATATATCACCTAACTTATTAAATACTTGATTATGTTATTAGACACTTAAAATTAAAGGTACTTAATTGTATATCAAAGTAATATAATTGTAGCGAGTTTGCATCTTATAAGTTTATATTTTTAAAGTTTATACTTAAATATCCTAACTTCAAATAGTACTACTTATGTCATAAGTATAAAACTCCACACAAACTATACCTTAGATATTATGCAAAGAAAATTACTATATCATACAAAAATACTAATTTAAAGTATAATAAATATTACTTTATTATAGGAGAATATCCTTACACAATATATTATACAAAAAAATCACTTTATACTACAATAAATACCATGTAACACTAAGTTATCTATTTCAATCAAACACCTGTGAAAACTCATATAACTCCACACAATTTATATCTTAGATTGTACAAAAATGCTACTATATTAATCAAGAATACAAATTCACACTATAAAAATACCACTATATTATACAAATACTATATCATACAAAAATGCCACTTTATACTATAATAAGTACCATTTAAAACTAATTTATACTCACTTATATAAAAATACCACTTAACATTACAATAAATACCATTATATTACCCATTAGGTTGTATTTATACCCATTAGGTTTTTGGGTTTGGTTTAAACTTGTTTGTGAGTTTTCTAGGATTTTAATACTAGGTGGGTTTGTATCAATATATTTTAGGCATTAGAAAAAATACCACTACATTATACTAAAAAATATCATCACAATATCACATTATAACAAAAAGTATTAGGTGCAACCTACACAAAATATGACTATATTTTACAAAATATACCACTACATTCTATAATAATAGTGGCTTTCACTTTCATGAAGAGATTTAACAGGATAACATCCTCAATGCTTAATTTGATCAAAACCAATATCAAGACACAACAACTCATTTTAAATAAGACAATTTTGCTTTCAACTAGAGACAAGGAGCTGATAGTACTTGTAGTCATTATTGGCTTCTTAGTTGTAGTACAATAAAGTAACAAAAAAAGTGCATACTTTCATTCTTATTTAGTTCTATGGTTACACACTTTGATTTTCTTAAAAAGGAAAAGAAGAAGAATGAGAATAAATGAAAAAAAGACTTAACATCCACATTCACAAATGAGAAGTTAGTCAAAAGCTAGAATTATATCTTGAATTCATGGAAGCCTAGTATTGAAATATGCTCACTCCACTTCTTGCATTATCTTTCAATTTAATATTTATGCCATTGGAATATATTTGTGGAGGAGCAAAAAGCATTTGAAAAATAAAGTATTCAAGAGCCGTGACCACTTTTTGATGAAAAAAGAATAGTAGTTGAAACATATTGGGAAATCTTAAAAGCATACTAAACATAATTCACAACACATATAAGATGCATAACTTAGGAACACAAAATCACATGTAATTAGAATTGTACTTCTTTTGTCCAAAGTACATATAATTTCTTATCCATCAACATTCATTCAAAGTAGGAAATGAAAAGCTAGCTTTTCTATTAGGAATAAGAAACATAATTGATTCCACAATAGACAAACATTAGATATTGACACAAACTAGCTTTTCTATTAGGAATAAGTAATATAGACAACAATGTTATATTTCATTATGACATATATAATATTCTACTTTTTCTAGAATTACAAGGTTTCTCATTAAAACATACAAAAAAGAAGAGAAGAGTAGAGCGTTAATTTTCCTCATTTATATATATGTCCGCTACAATTTTATTGTTTTCTCTTCTTTTTTGTTATTTCTACATGTTTCCTAGTTTCTCTTTTACCTAATTTATTTCCTCTCTTTGTTTTTCCCTAATTGCTTGGTTTCTCACCTCTTTTACTTAGTTTGTTGTGTTTTTACTAGTGTTTCTCTCAAATTACTTGATTTCCTTGTCACCTTATATTTAACCTCCAAGATACAATACAGATAAAATTTCTAAATTACTAAGGTTATATTTAGTTGGACGTAAAGTTTTTAATGAAATATAATAGAATAATTTATAATAGAATTGAATGGTTTATGATGAAATGTAATATTATAAAATTATTGTTTAGGAGAGATAGAAGGGTTCATAATTTAATATAGTAAAATGTTGTCTACATATAAAGTTGTTTATCATTTTATATTCTATCATAAACCTTCCAAATCAGAGGTTTTTTATTTTTACGGTTTAGGATGAAATAAAATGTAACATAAAACTCTTCTCTTCCATCTCATTCCACTATAAACCATCTTTACAAATGATTGAATAATATTTCATTCCATTCCATTCTATTAATTAACTCCCAACTCAACATAGCCTAAGCGACCGTAAGGATGTCAATGGGTCAGGCCAAGCCCAAGCCGCTCCTACTCAGACTCGACCTAATCCACAGGCGGATTGGGCCAGCCTGACCTAACCCTATATATTTTCTTAAAAATTAAAAAACGTCGTTTTTAACGTTCTAGTCAAGCCACGGGCTTGGCCCAACCACCTTGCCCTCGACCCAAACTTAGCTCGTGGCCGAATTTGACCAAATAATTTTAACTCATGACCTACCTATAATCTAGTTAGTCCGAGCCAAAATTAGGCAAACTGAGCAGATCCGAGCCAAACAAACTATGCTAAAATTAACATTCCCAAGCGACGATGCAATTTTGCAATAACAACTTACCATAAAGTTCGCTAAATACGAGGTTGTGCATCGTGCCACAGCCGGAGACATCTTCCGTAACAATATAGGTATTTGGCTTGGTAGTTTCATCCAGAATTTCGGATGGTGCTCATTGGTGTCTGCTGAACTCTGGGGAGTATATACAAGTCTCACGCGCGCGTGGAACCTGGAATATTGTCGAATCGAACTCGAAGTTGACTCGATTGCGGCGATTAATCTCATTTCTTCTTTGGCGAGCCGATCACAGGCTCTCAACCCCATCATTCAGAGTATTAATGAACTGTTCACTCGTAACTGGACGGTAGCACATCGGCATATATACCGCGAGAGCAACCGATGTGTCGATTGGCTTGCGAACTATGCAAAGCATTTTGATATAGACAGTATTTATTTTGATACTCCACCCATTAAATATCATGTACTCCTTTTAGAGAATATGTGGAGACTCTGCTTCCCGCGACTTGTTGTGTAATCTTTTTTATTCCCTCCTGTTAAAAAATTTAGGAGTGATTGATTGGCCCGATATGTAGATTCTTTTTTGCTGCAATATGTAGAATATTTGCAAGGGTCATATCAACAACAAGAAATGAGTTATATTTGCGAGCCTGATTGACCAAAATAGATTCTGAAACAGTACCTCCAAAAGAGAACGACGATTAGAATGTAGAGAGGAGACAAGAAGCTTCATAGTTTTAATGAACGAAACAAATGATTCCGTTTCGACTCTCTAATTTCTATCCGTTCATTCAACTTCTTCAAAGTTTGAATCGGTATAACCTGTCAACTTTCTGATGGATGGACTATGGAGTCCTATGAGGGGCTCAGCCCACTATCAATCAGAACAAGAACAATTGGAAAAGAAAAAGAAATTCCTCCCAAGGACGTGAAAGCCGAAAGGAATAATTTCAACATGCAAATCAACTTGCAATTACGGATTCCCAGCTTGGAATTCTCACTTTACCAACAAAATTTAGAAATTTAGAGTACATGTGCATTTGGGATATCCGTAACAAGCGACAAAAGCTCTCCGAAGAAAACGTCAAACAGCCACCCAGAGACAAACGCTTACTTTAGCACGCCTCCTTCTCATGTCAGGACAGAAGCGCCAAGTTTCTTCCAAAGCCCAAGTTGTTTGCGTCTTTAAAATGCTTTACGATATGAAGAACCAATCTGTCGCGGAGGTGGAGAAGATATGCTGTTGAATCTTCCTCCACTTTCTTGCGTCTGTTAGAGGGTATTGATACCTTCCGCTCATTCTATATGATCTCCTTTGCATTTTCCAGTTTCCAATACTGATCACAACGCACGGCTCACTTGTCACCAACCCATTTTTGTCACTTAAATTTAATCTTTGGCTGTCATGAGCTGCTCATGCAAGTCTGGTTCTTGCAATACAAAATCCAAAATTTCTGCTGTTATTCTTGATTTGGATGGTACTCTTTTGGACACAGGTCTCTTTTCTTGATTCGTCCTCATTTTTAATGCATACAGCTCTATATATTGCCTTCTGCATTCTCAACTAAAGGCTTCTTCTTCTTTTCTTTTCTTTTTTTCCTTTTGTGTTTCTACATCTGGTGGGTTGTTAATGTACAGAGAGTGCTACAAGGGAGGTTGTGAAAGACTTCTTGGCAAAGTATGGGAAAGAATTGGATACGAAAAGGGAAGAGAAGAAGAGGTTGGGAATGACATTGCAAGTGTCTGCTGCTGCCATTGTTAAGGACTATGATCTTCCATTAACACCAGAGCAGTATATTGATCAAATCATGCCCGTTTATCGTGAAAAGTAAGTGTCTTTCTCGGACATTAGTCTTTGCCCTTAAAACTTCAACCCACTGCACAGGTCTTTTCCTTGGAAAATGCCAAATGAGATACTTTCCGTGTCTATACGATGTATGCAAATGGTAAATAACTATGTTCTTTGAATTGGTATGGAGATATGTCAACGTATTACATGTAACTACTATGCTTCCTTACCATTATCTTCTGATTCTGTTCTTGGGTTGAAAAAAATTAACTTGCAGACAACTTTCCGATGAAAATACAATCCATGCAAACTACGAATTTCAACAGCTTAAAATCATAGCATGCTAGAACCTCTCTTAAAATCTTAGAATAAATGACATGCTTGCTATACGTCGTTCCTAGAATATGTGTGGTCTTCTAGCTCTCATTTTAATGGCATTCTCATCGTTCTTACAATATGTGTGGTCTTCTTATAATCTTTGATTGCAAATTTTAGGTGGGCAAAAGCCAGAGCCCTTCCTGGTGCTGATCGTCTTATCAGGCACTTCTACAATCATGGAGTGCCATTTGCTCTTGCATCAAACTCCTTAACCGAGTACATTGATGAAAAAATTGCTCACCAAGAAGGTTGTTTTTCTCATAACTTTTTTGAATATTTCCTAAGATGACAATAGGCAATAGCCCTAATATTTATTTTACTCTAATTATAAAGTTATGGCAGAGATCAAGAAATATTGCTTATTATTCTTTTTATTCCACAATATGATTGCTATCACTTCTATGTTCTTATTATTTCTCGTCTACTTTTCCTTTCACTTAAGTCCCCCCCTTTTTTTGGCCTTAATCTGACTTTCCTCCTCTAAATTACTTAATTGACTATCATGCTACAGTCCTTTTAAAACTGTATATACCGATGCTTTTTTCCTGCATACATTCAGTCTTATTACTTTGGAAGGTAATCTAAACTTATGTGTAGGTTGGAAGGAATGCTTTTCCGTAATAGTTGGAAGTGATCAGGTCAAGTTAGGCAAGCCATCCCCAGACATGTAAGTTGTTCTTTGTATTTTCTGTGAGCTCTTGTGATGCACATTTGGGGCTACCTCAAAGGTAGCTTATACGAGAGCATACAAAACCAAGAAGTTGTTTTAAGCCCTTCTCCAGGAAAGGACATAACCTAAGCAGAGTTTTGCTACAATTAATCTCTAATTGCTCTGACTGTCATCTTGGTCATTTCCTTGCCTCATATGTATAAGAGAATGGAAATAATCCTGTTTCTATCAAAATATTTACATGAATCCTTTGGAAATGCCTTCTTTACGTGTCCTATCAAAGAAAATTTGTCGAGTAAATCTACCCCTGATTATGAATTCATATTCGCACTAACTTTTAATCCTTTGTAGATTCATAGAAGCTGCAAGGAGGATGGGTCTTGATGCAGATCAATGCCTTGTGATTGAAGACTCTTTGTAAGTTAAATCCACAAATGGCTGATTTTTGAAAGCATAAAATAAAAACATCCACTGCATGCATATTTCGTTGGCATTGTGATTAAGCATTTTCAAGTCTATATGTAACTATATACATCGTAGAAATTCATGAGGAGGTTGCAAGAATTTCTATGAATCACTTCATGAATTTCCATGTCCTTTATTACAAAATCTTGCTTTCTCTGAATGCTGATACACAATTTCCAGTGCATAATGCTACTTTTTCCATCTCTGATTGGTATATGATGTGATTATACTTCAATAATAAGAAAATTAGATGTTAGGCTTGGAGCTGTTCATTTTTTCTTTGATTTTCCTGTCTCCCTAAGAATCAACCAAAAGATCTAGATTGTTCCTTTTTACTTGTTTCTTCATCAATTTGTTACTTCCATTTCTAAGATTCAAATTAAAAAATACATTGATAGAAGAATCCACACCAAATGGACACTTAAAATGAAGTGATATATATGCATACAACTTATTTAATTTTTTACAGGTTAATTCCTCCTTCAATTTGTGCAGTAAATACAAGTGATATATCTTGCTAACACTGGTTTTCTTTCCAATTGGTTGTCTGACCAACCTGACATTTCTTCTTTTTTGTTTTACTTTTCTTTTCTTTTTTACTATTCGATTCGGCAGAAGTTGACTTTCCATCGAAGAATTATGATTGACTATATGATGTTAGAACAATAAGAATTGTGGTTAAAGAATCTCAAGTGAGGGACTCCCTTCTGAGTTAAACATTTAAAGTTTTAATTTTTTTTTAAGAGCACAAGAGCTAGGAACTATGTTTTAGTTATGGCATCTTGTTGGAAACGTTTTTAGGTTTCGAATATCTAACAAATTTGTGTAATTGGCTGAATGGCCTTTTCATGAGGATTCTTTCCACTAAATAGGAGTAGCTATACAAT
This sequence comes from Erythroxylum anguifugum, assembly GCA_027478595.1. NCBI lineage: Eukaryota > Viridiplantae > Streptophyta > Magnoliopsida > Malpighiales > Erythroxylaceae > Erythroxylum > Erythroxylum anguifugum. The sequence continues at coordinate 5,276,836 of JANIPN010000007.1, forward strand.
CTATTTTTGGTAAGAAAATATACACAGCTGACACACTAATTTCTATTATTCTAATATAGGTAAGAATATATGTATAAAGCTAATACAATAAGTATGGTAAATAAATCAAATAATTCTGACCCATAATTTCTGCCACTGATAGTGTCCAAGTAGTGGAAAGGTATTTGTTACCATTTTGTCAACAAGTTGCCATGCCTGAAGGATAAACATATTCAAAGGTTGAGTGAAATCAATGCCTAAAATCTCCAATGAATATGTGGTCAAACAAGCCAGACTTGTTTGCTTGGAGAACTACCAATACTTTCATGTTGAAAACTTGCTTAAATTATTGTCATAACTAGAGGAACATTAGCTTCATTTATCATCTATTCCAAAAGGAATGGTAGGTCATGCAAACTAGTTACTACAATTTAAGAGTATTATAATTATTCACGTGGATTAATAGATTCATTATGTTCATTCTCATAGTCTACATGTTCTAACTTATTGGCCTCCAATATAGTTAGAGTCTAAATAATATTGTGGAGACAATAGAAAGCAATTTAATCGGATCCAATCGAGGTTTCAAATTATGGAATGCAGCTACAATCGAGGCTATAATATTGTGGTTGAATGCGACCACTACCACAATTGCATAACCATTATTTACATGTCCACAATTGCCACAACCATTAAAAACCACAGTATAACCTACAATTTGCAATAAAAAACCCTGGATAAGATAATTAAGAAGCATTTTAGGTTCCTTTATTTGCAGTAATTTGTTGACAATTGATTGCTCACTAGATTTATCTCATAGTATTTTTGCTTGGAAGTTTGATTAGGTAATAGATTTGTCTATGATCACACATTTTGATTTTGTATGTTACTTGGGCAGTTTCCTCCCTAATTTATATTGAAAGTGTATTTGGTGTGTGCTTTGTATGTTTTGTGCTAATTTCCTCTAATAAAAGGCTTGATTAGTCCCACATAGGTATAGACAAAAGGTTATACTAGTTTACATACAAGAAAGTTCCCATAACATAAACTCTTAATGGTGGGGCCCTACCTTGTATATGAACCACTACTGCAAATATGAAAAAAATACAAAATTTAACATTAAACAGGTTGTAGAAGTATAATATCTCTTTAAAAAAATGAAACTTGTTAAGCAAGAAGCTCAATTAGTGTCAAAACAGGAAGAATTATTGAGAAAGAATCTTAATTGTAGAACAAAGAGTTTGATTAGAAATGTGCTCAAACAGAATATGAATTGCGAATAAGGAAACTTGATTCTAAAATTGAATTAAATGTATTCTGGTGGTTTCAAAAATTGATGGAGCAAAAGTGTCTGATATGGTGGAGGAGTGTTAAAAGGCTAATAAGTCCCTCATTAGAAATAGACAAAAGATTATAGTGATTTATATCCAACAAAATTATCCATAATCTAAAGCCTTAAAGTTTTAGGTCAAGCCTTTCCTTGTATATGAACCACTCCTCCACTAAACATGAAGAAAATTACAAAATTTAATGTACTCTTAGTTTGAATTTTTTCTAGAATGTGCACAAACGGCTTACTAGAGTAAGTTGCATCCATGATATGCCCTGTTCCATTTCTTTGGGCTGTTTTCATTCTATTCGTTTCCTTTGGTGTCCAATATGCATAGTTATTATATTCAACAGTGTGGACTTTATTTATTTCTATAGTGTGGACTTTATTTATTTCTTTCTGTTTGGAATGGATGATGACATGTCAGGAAATGTAAATCCTATCCCATTATATTGCACTATTTTGTCAAATTACTGTTTGTAAAAATACCATTTCAAACATGGTTTTTCGGGTATCAGAATCACTGAAGAACCTATCCCAACAGCTTCATTTCTTTCATTATGTAATATGTGGTTAGAGTTTATGCTCAATGAGTTGTAGAATATCAATTATGCTTGCTATCATCTGATTCAAGTGAGTCATTATGCTGCAAAGGGTTGGTGTGAGAGCAGCTAAGGCCGCCGGAATGAAGGTTGTGGCTGTTCCACCTGAAAGTGAAGCTGATTGTTTGTCCTTAGCAGATTCTACACTTCACTCACTTCTGGAATTTCAGCCGGAGATATGGGGTCTTCCACCATTTGATGACTGTATGTAGGTCTTCATTTTTGTTTTCGACAGTTTTGGCTACAAATATGTACGGCTTTAATTTCTTTTGATTTTTTAGTGATAAGCAATGCATTACCAGTTCAACCAATTTACATGAGTGTACTTAAAGAAGGATATGGTATTGAAGTCACAGGTTTGTTCTTTCCCTTCCTTGCTAGATTTAGTTGGGCTACATTTTTGCAATCATTGCACTCTAGACTTGGGAAAATCACGAACTTCACTTCTATTGAACTCCTATTTATATTTAACCAAAGCATGGCATAGAATGGGATGCTCTACTTCTATTAAGCTCAATGTTTGATTCATATCTCTCTGGTGCCGCTAGCTTGGTGTAATAGACGTTTGATGGAACTATGCTTGTGGAGAATTCAATGTATACCTTGTATCACTAGAAAACTTATCACTAAAAAGATCAGGCTACTTTAGTTCATCTGTAAGGTAGACTTTATAAAATTTCACCGACATTTATTTTCCTAGTTATGCAAGTATGTAATTTGAGTTCCGATGTCACTGGAAAGTTTAAATGCATTATCCCAGATGATGGAAAATCAGCTATTCCATACCAAGTTTCAGGAGTGTACTTTGGTTGGGCAGAAGTCAACTTCGATAAGATTTTCAAGGTTATTGCTGGAATTGGGTGGAACAACGGTCAGAGCACTGGTAGCAAGAATATTGTGAGCAACTAAATTTCTTTACTCATTTTAACTACAGGATTATTATGTGAATGAAGTTACATGCATCTGATATAACTTTACAGTTTCAAGTAATTCCCTATTTAAATTTATGATGACTTATTGTCAAGAGTTGTAGAATCAATTAGAAGATCAGTCATTACCAGTAATCTGTTTATTGATAGAAAGCCATCGTCTCCTTACCTATGAAAGAACTAGGCTAGGATGTCAAAGTTGCATACGTATCATTTATTTGGCCTGTAATGCTGTACTGAATCCCTTCAAATCCGGAAATGGTATGGGAGATAAGAACTTCTTTGAGATGGAAGTCCTGTTATTTTTCGACTCTTTTGCTATCTTGCGCCTAAATTACCAAAGATGAAATTCTTGTTTTTCTAGCTTGTTATTTAGATGAATTTCTTGGTATACCTCAAAGATGGACCTTCTTGTTCTGCTAGCTTGTAATTTATCAGATTGCAATATCATGTAACAGTGGTTATTTATAGTGCCTGTGATGATAGCAGCTGGAAACTTGTATATTGCCAGTAAGAGTTTAAATTGAAGCTGCTCATAATGAATAAATACCCTTCTCACCGTCTTCACTGAAAAACAAGCCTGAATGAAATGCTCTTTATTAGTTATCCTTTTTCGCTCGTCTCTTTCGGAGTACATTCATATAAAGGCTAATTGTACTACTTTATTTCCTGTCCAGAAAATATGTGTAATTGATGGGGACAGTGGGGAAATACCTGATCAACAGATGCAACTAGTGCTGGTCGGATATATTCGAGGACTTAAAAACACGGTATGAGAATCTGAAATCATGTCATTAAATCTTGATTTTGTTTTCGTACTAACCTCTTTAAAGAAAGTAGTATTTTGACAATTGCATAAGTTATAGTTGCAAATTTCTTGAGCTGACAGCTAAGTATAACCGGGATAGCCAAGGTATTGAACATATGCAATATATGTATGAACAATGTTTCATTGCAGTATATGTATCAAGTACCAGAACCCGTAGATGGTAGAGCAATTTAAGTTCATTAAAGGATTCTGCATATTGATAATTTGTTCCATATGCAACAGGGAACACCTTCCAAGGATGTTGAAATACTTGAGGAGGATAAGTTCATAGCAAGTGCATCCTTGGACCTTCCTATATTCTTCAATTACATTTCAGATACTACTTCAGATCAATGAACTTGCGAAGGGTTCTGATATTGTTCGTGAACTCGTAAACTTATCCAAAAAGATCTCATTCCAGCATATTTCTGGAAGTAACGGACTTCATGTGAAACATGGTGTCACTTTCTACTCATGATGTCAAATTTCAACATCTCAAAAATTGTCTGCGTGTTATAGAGACAGACAAATTGCTTAATTTTGTCAGATTTGTGTTGAATTGTGCAGCATATGGTTGCAAACAAAATGGACTTACATAAAATGAAATATGATCTGCATTGAGAATTGGATTACGACTCCATTAAAATCATGTTGCAGCACCTAATCATCAAAAGGGAATTACATGTGGGAGATATTTAGAGACTCTTCTTTTAGGAGAAAAAAAACACTGACTTTTATTATGGTTTTATCAATTTTATAAAGTTTTTTAATAAAATCAGTCATTCTATTAAATATTTCTTAGGCATACAACCACATTGTAGAGGATGATTGAGAATTAAGGTATATATTAAACATATTAATTTGTTATATCGTTATTTTATATTACAAATATTATAATATTAGCATGTAATATGAATTTATTTTACTAAAAATTTATATATATTATAGTAACTAATTCTTAATAATGTATTAATTAGTTTAATATGATGATAAATTAATTACTTAATTATAAGATACAATAACATAGGTAAACAATATAATTAATTTTTTATTTGTATTAACAATTTATATTTCATAAATAATTAAAATAACAGTTATTTTAATTATTTGTTGCTATTAGAAAATAACATTGTAAAATTTCTTAATACCTTTTTTTCCTTATCTTTTCAAACAAATATTTAATATGAAACATTAATTTTTATTTTATTAATAATTAACAATTAACAATATGTTAATTTATCATTTTTAATAATTAATAGTATATAAATGAACTTAATATAATAGCAAAATTTCTGTCCTTATCCTCTGAAGACGGAACAAAAATAAGTGAGGACAGCAAGCAAACAGCACGAGGGACAGAACTTTTGCGTCCTTGTCTACTGTCCTCACCCACGAGGACAACAACCAAACGCTACGTTAGTTGTGACGCTAAAGATAGAGTATTTTTGGTGGAAAAAATAAAAGTTTGCTATTTTTATAGTTTAGGCTAATATTATAAAATTAGGTGAAGTCTAAATTTTTTTTATAATTTACCCTTTAAAATATGCAAAAGTAATTTAGGTAATATTGACTATAAAATATATTCTTTCATCTAATTTAAATCGGGGGCTATATATTAATTATTGACTTTAATTAGATGACCATCATTTTGGTATCCTTTATATTACTCTTACATCTTATAAATTATTTCTTTGTATATATAGGGATAGCTCCCAAATATTTTCTTAAATTTTTTTTGTTATTTTAATTCCAAACACTCAATTGTCCATAAAGCAAAGGAAAGATTAGTATGTTTGAGAATTGCAACGTCTCATCTTCCCGGTGGAAACAAAAACTCAAGGGATTTCGGATCTTAGGACCTTTAGCTTTTCGCAAGGTAAAAACAGATGCCAATTGATTCGGCATCATAGCAGGACATGGCTTCATTTGGACATCATTCTCACCACAAGGTCCAAATCAACAGAATATGTGGGCAACGTTGAACTGCAAGGTATCTACTAATAGATACTCAAACTAATTATTTGTCAGCTACCCTGGCTATATAAACTTGAGAGCAATCCTGATGAGTTCATCTGCTTCGTTGCTCCTCACTTAAGCTCTTTCATCTTAATTTTCTCCTACCTAGCCTGCTCATAAGTGAAGATGGAGTTCACTAGCAACCATTCCATTCGTTTTCTGGGTTTCATTGTCGCGCTACTTATAGCTTTTGCTTCTCAATCTACCGCTCGCACTCTTCAAGATTTGTCAATGAGGCGGAGGCATGAGCAGTGGATGGCCCTTTATGGACGAGTTTACAAGGACGTCAATGAGAAGGAGGCTCGCTTCAAAATATTCAAGGCAAATGTTGAACATATCGACTCTTTTAATGCTGCTGGAGACAAGACTTACAAGTTAGGCGTCAACCAATTTGCAGACCTCACAAATGAGGAGTTCAAAACTACAAGAAACAGATTTAAGGGTCACATGTGCTCTAAACAAGCAGGCCCTTTCATATACGAAAATGTCACTGATGTTCCATCTAATGTAGACTGGAGGGAGAAAGGAGCTGTAACACCCATCAAGGACCAGGGCCAATGCGGTATAATACCTGTACTGTCTTTTGATTTATAAATCTCCAAACATACAATATATTAACTCAAAGTTGTTTGGCCAAAAATGCAGGATCTTGCTGGGCATTTTCAGCAGTTGCATCTATAGAAGGAATCACTCAATTATCAACCAAAAAGTTGATTTCTCTATCAGAGCAAGAATTGGTTGACTGTGATATTGAAGGAGAAGATCAAGGATGTCAAGGTGGTCTAATGGACAATGCCTTTAAATTCATCATCCAGCACAAAGGCCTAACGACTGAAACAAACTATCCCTACACAGCCGCTCAGGGAACTTGCAATACCAGTGCTGAAGCAATGCCTGCAGCCAATATATCAGGGTACGAAGATGTGCCGGCCAACGACGAAGCAGCTCTAATGAAGGCTGTGGCAAATCAACCAGTTTCAGTTGCCATTGATGCCGGAGATTCTTCATTTCAGTTCTACTCGACTGGCATCTTTTCGGGAGCCTGCGGCACACAACTTGATCATGGAGTCACAGCGGTAGGATATGGAGAAAGCAATGGAATGAACTATTGGTTAGTGAAGAACTCTTGGGGCACACAATGGGGAGAAAAAGGGTACGTAAGGCTTCAAAAAGATGTAACTGCAAAGGAAGGACTTTGTGGAATCGCCATGCAAGCTTCTTATCCCACTGTCTGATTAGAGATCATCGTCATTTACATCTTTTCAATTCAATAATCATTATGTTTGTACATATCGATTTTTGTAGACGTATGTGTGTTGGGTGTGTTGCAGTGTGTACACATGCTCTTGGCATGCGGTTTCGTTCTTACTTTTTCATATTTTGTATTGTTAGGCGGTCCTCATGTTCTGAATGCTCAAATATGTAAGTCTTCCTTCCTGCATGTATGGGAAAGTAGATTGCTTTTGTTGGGCTCACAACAGTTCATACATCTTGTTATTTATAAGTGTTACCTAAATGATTAATTAATCTTAATACATCTAATGACTATACTTAATTATATGATAAACTCAATGCTCCACCTCATATTATCAGTAAAGCTCTCTATTCATGACATGATATTATATTATCAATTTAGATTTCATACAAAAATCTCATAGTTAAATTGTCAACTATAAATAAACAAAATTTTATTAATTATGGAAATATGAGGAAAAGGTTTTGGAACAGTAAAATATTTAGTACAATATGTATTAGGATGTTGAAAAAATAAAGTTGAAGTGAGCCTCGTACAAAATTAAGGATATTATGTCTTATCTTAAAATCTTCATTGGTCGTTTTTGTATATAAATCATTTTCTTTTTACATTACTTTTGAATTTTTATTTGGCTATTATAGAAGTATGCAAAATATATTTCAAGACTAAAGAGAAGCAAGTCCATTTTTAGTTATAAACTATAAATTTTAAATATATTAAACTTTAATAAAGTATAAATACCATAACAAATATTTTAGTGAAATTATTAAAAAATGCTATATACTTTGTGTTCCTTTTAATATGTGTGACTATATTATTAGAATTCTTATTAAGATCTAATATCTAGATATTTTGTTATATTTCATCAAATAGAACTTGTAACTAAAACTTTGAACAATAATTAATTAATTATATATACAATTTTAATATAATTATTGAATTCATCATACATATAAGAGTGCTAAATATTTACAAATATCGACAAATTTTTACAAAAAATGAATTTATTAATTACATAGCATGTAATTACTAATTAAAAGTAAAGAAAACAAAGAGTGTGAATTACATAATGCAATTAATATATGTTAGTTCATCACAACCTTAAACTTTTTTTTGTAGTTAATCCATTATTTACATTCATATTATTAAGTTACTATACTCTTAGATTAACTGATCTTGTTTTAAAGAATGTTCTCTTCTTCTTTTTGGCTTGCTTTGTTTCCGCTCTCTTCTTTTTATTTCCTTTCTAGTTTTTGTTTTTAATTAGCGTGTTTTTGTTCTTGTTTTGCCCTCCTTTTCCTTAAAAGGAACACTTTTTAAAATTTCAACAACTACTTTTATCTACTTTCCTTCTTTAACTATAAGCCAACTTTTTTCTGTCTGCATTTACACCTTTTTCACCCCATGTTTAACTTCTACTTCTTCTATCTCTCTAGTTCCCCCTTTAATCTTGCCCCAACCTCAACCTCAATCTCAACATTTACTTGGAGCTGATAAGCAAATCCATATTAGAACTACTCAAATTCCCCCTCCCTTATTATGAAGGCAAGCTTAGTTTTACAACTCACTACTCATGGTGAGAGGTATTAGGGGATCTTGATCCTATTTAGAGCTTGGCCCCTAATATATCAATAATAGGCCTTTTTTTAATCAAAAATTGGAGACTAGGTCTTCAGTTAGATGGGTTTAGGTTAAAGCATGTTCCTATATGGATTAATATAGATAATGTTCCTCGTAGTATTGGTCCACAATTAGGCTGAGCTATTTTACAAGCTTTATAAAGAAACCATTATATATGGACGAAGCAACAACTTTAAGAAAATGTTTTGGCTAAGCCATGATGTGTGTTGAATAATACTGATATGAATATCACAGATGCCATTCCTATATTGAATTTGAATGAAAATGGGGGATTGATGGAGGATAAGGTTATTGTAACTTATTAATGGAGACCTCTAGCTAGACAAAACAAGAAGAAATGGGCTCCTACAAACAAGAGATTTGTTGAAGGAGATTATATATAATTAGTTAAACTTAAGAAGGAATGTTAGGCTCCTCATAGAGAAATCTTAGTGATGTTGAATATGGGTGCTAGTAGCTTATAATCCTAATATGAATGATCAGGCAAACAAAGTGATAGAATTGGACACAAATTCTCATGAATTGATCATTCCTAAGGAAGATTCTAAGATTGAATCTACAATATTAGTGGTGGTGGTATAGGAAGAACTTATTTTAAATATCCCTCTAATAAGTAAAGGAAATAATACTAATAATTCCCCTTTAGAGAATAACAAGTTGAACTAGATAGCTAGAGAATCTTTTCCTAATAGTGAAGCATTTTCAATTGTAGAAAAAAGGAGGTATGGCTATAAGGCTAAGGTCAGACACTTTGGTAACACTCTCAAAACACTTAAATGACTATGTCAGTATAAAATGCGAGGGGTTGAATAACCCTAGAAAGTAGAATAATTGAATCGAATAAAGCTTATGATAATTGGCCATTTGAATAAAGTAGGAAGATATGGGTTCGTACAAACAAAAGATTTGTTGAAGGAGATTATATATAACTTGTCACACCCACATACCCCCTAGGGGGATATGCAAATACTACACAAAACAGAACTAAAACATACCAAACATTCCAAAGCATTTCCAGAACTGAAGCAAATATACATTTCATTTCATCAAATGTTGTTTTAAAATAAAACATATCATACATATTGTACTTATCAAAATACATGCCATAAATTCAAAAACCAACCTATATTAAGGTTATTACAAACCATTTATATCAAAATACAATGTCTCAACATATGGAGTACAACTAAAAAACAAATTGAACACTTCCAAAACAAAACATATTCTTCTTGGCTACTGCAGTTGTCTTTGTCCCAATCCTTAAACCTTCTTATCAGAACCTACATGGAGGCAAAACCATCATGTTAAGCATATAGCTTAGTAGGGAATAACTAAGCAAGATATAAATTGGCGACTGTTTTTAACAGTCGTTTAGCATTCACATATACAGAATCAAATTATATTATAAGCAATCTTTAATTGTTTATATTAAAGAGTAATCCAAACATTATGTGTCTTAGAACAAAATATGATTCATCAATATGGAACTTTCTTACATCGAAACAAAACTCATAAATATCAGAATAGAATGTACATGTATCATAACTGATTATCAAAATAGGATATAACTCTTTCATATTAGAATATGACTTATATCAAATTAGAATATGTTTTGTATCAAATCAGAGCTTATCTTGTATCAGATCAGAACTTGTTTATAACAAAACTAAACATGTATTAGAATATAAAACAAGTTAGCCTACTAATCCTTTCTACAGAAGTGGATAATGAGACCAGAACAAAAGATACCATGATTGGTATCACAGAACATAAGACTTATGTCTCAAAATCAGGGACACTGTAGTGTCGATAATCAGGGGACACTGTAATATCGATAATCAAGGGACACCTTACTGTCCAATTACAGGAGCAGCTGCAGACCCTTTTAGGCATGCCTATTTGCCCATTACTAGGCATTAGCAGTTTTTAAAACAAAACATGTCACATTTTAGAATTCTCATGTAAAAGATATATTACCAAACATATGACTCTATTCCACTTTGCTCAACTTGAACATACTCATTCACATTTGATAAAACTCAACATGCCTTATAAACATAACCATTTGCAATGATGCACAAAAGGATACATTAAGTAATTACACTTTAAATGTACTGACCTAATTTCCTAATTCACAAACATTCATAACTAACACATCACTTATATCATTTAAATCACTTTTGTGTTCATAAGTATACTTCATTTCTTTAATAACTTATAAGTTCCAAATTAGATACTTGTTATCAAATAACACCTTCCATAAGTTATTACCTCAGTTGAAAATCCAAAACCTATTCAACCTTTAACCAATTAATCTAATCTCAAACTAGATTCATTACAAACCATAATCAACTTTAATTATACTAATGTATGGTATATTACCATGCTAAGGCCTTGCCTACGATTGTAGGGCACATTCCCATGATCGTGACAGAAGCTAATGTTAGCTTCTGTCATGATTGCGGGGATGAAAGCCACGATCGTGGCTAACTATTTTCCTGCGAATTCCAGTTTCAAACATCTCCTTCCAAATTTCAAAACACCGACATAACAATTCCTAATTCATGCTTCAAGTATACCTCAATGACATGCCAACTCCTCTTTAATTTCATATCCAATTTCAACTCAAAATCACTTATTTGGCAAATCACAAGCCATTGTCTTTCATGCAACAAAATCCATAGCAAAATCCATGAAACAAGCATCATGTTCTAAACCTTATTATATCATCATTTCCACACATATTCCATTCCAATTCAAGTAACATAGAATTCATATTACAACATGTCTTCAAGTTTAAAATTCCCTTACCTAATTAACTTCAAGTTCCTTTTTCAAAGAACCAAGTAATCCAGCTCTTCATGCAACCAAAAACACTTCCAAAATTAAGGTAGATGTAGGATGATCTTAACACTAAGATAATAAGAACATAGAAGGTAGTATAAGGTAGCTTTCTTGATGCAGTCTCATGCAAGGATTCTTAAACATTAATGAACCAAAATCAAGCAAAAACTCTAAGAGGATGTGAGTGAGAGAGTCTCGGTGGAGAGTGTGCAAGATGTTGAAGAATGAGCAAAACAGAAATTACTCCAACAGAAACTTGTCTCATCTAATGCTAGGTGTCATCAAATTGTAACAATATAAGTCACTATGCATGTTATTCATCTGTCCCATATAGGAGCTGCCAAATGTCACCAATATATTAGACCATTTATCTCTCACTTATTCCTGCCACTTGTCAATTTATTAACTATGCCATTTTTTGATGCCTTAGTTATGTCAAATGTCATTCCATGTATAGGCTTAGTCATCCAATTTTCACGTACTAACTTATCTTGCCACTTGATATTTTCCTAGTCCAAATGTACATTTTAATACCTTAATTCTCTAATGGTAACTATTAATTCCAAGTAACTAAGTATGATCTAATAAACCAAAAATTTAAGACATACACAATTCACATCCAATTCATATCACAATTTTAACAGCTATCATATTTTTTTTCATGGACATATATCATTCCAATTAGGGTGTAATTTGGGGCCTTACATAATTAGTTAAACTTAATAAGGAATGTTAGGCTCCTTAGAGAGAAATCCCAGAGATGTTGGATATCGATGCTATTAGCTTATAGATCCTAATATGAATGATCAAGCAAACAAAGTGATAGAATTGAACCAGGAGGGGACAAACTCTCATGAATTAATCATTCCTAAGGAAGATTCTAAGATTGAATCTACAATATTAATGCTGGTGGTATAGGAGGAACTTATTTTAAATATCCCTTCAATAAGTAATGGAAACAATACCAATAATTCCCCTTTAGAGAATAGCAAGTTGAATTAGATAGATAGAGAATCTTTCCCTAATAGTGAAGAATTTTCAATTGTAGAAAAAAGGAGGTATAATTAAGGCTAAGGTCAAACACTTTGGTACCATTCTCAAAACACATAAATGACCATATTAGAATAAAATGAGAGGGGTTGATTAACCCTAGAAAGTAGAATAATTGAATCGAATAAAGCCTATGATAATTGGCCTTTTGAAGACTAAGCTAAAAGCCACTCATTATATTCATATGAGCTAGTAGATTATTACCAATCATAATGCTCACTTCAATAGATGGATTGAAATTGCTTATGAACCTAACAAGATTTAAGTGCAAAATTCTTTATCCTCATATCAGGTTATTTACCTCTATGTTAAGATACAAGGAATTAAAGTGGTGTGAATTTGTTTATCCTTTTAATCGTGCATTTCAGAGAATTTTCTTTTGAAGTGATCTTATAAATATTTATCGCTTTATAAATGCCTTATAGATGATTATTGGTTACTTCAATAGTACTTTACCAACTTCTAAAGCTTAGTAAAACTTTAAATCTTGTTTAGTTGATATCGAGGTCACTGATCTTAAGTATGAAGCCAACTTCTTTACCTGGAGAAATAAGCAAAATAGTGTGTGGTTTATGAGAAAGAATTGCCTGATGAAATTGAGCTTTAATTCAGTCTCTAAAAATGTCAATTTTTGGATGGAAGTTGGGCACAGAATATTGTTTCAGTATAAGAATAGTCTGACATGTTTGGTGTATAACTTTCTGATTTCTAAATCAAATTGAATGATTTTAGTGTCATTATAAAATTGAGACAATGAGGAACATTTTGTCTAGAAGGAAGTGCTACCAAACTCCTTCAATTGCATGATTAGAAAAAGCTTATGATTTTTTTTTTGGAAGGAGTTAAGCATAATTTAAATGAATTTTGAGGTCTTAATGGAATATTTTGTAGAATTAATTGGCATGTTAATAGGAGTTAATTAGCATGTTAAATTGAGTAAGATCATATGACATGGATTAAATTGAATTAAGGTGGTAAGATTGCATGAGGGGTAAAATTGGCAAGCCACTTAAGCATTAAGGTTTCAAGGCTTATAAGGAAGGGTATTTTGGACATTACTCATTCATTAA
>JANIPN010000007.1:5334997-5350165 GCA_027478595.1 Erythroxylum anguifugum
AAGAGATTTCGGAGTACCACGCTCAGGTATGAAGGTATGTATGTTAAGAGGTTGGGTTCCGGTAACGGGATCCAACAGGATGATTTTATGCTTGATTCTTTCAAAGTTGATGTCTGGTCTTCATATGTGGAGGAAAACAGTTTGATTATGTATGTTTCATGGTCTTGATTCTATTATGCTTTTCACTTCACATTCATTTTGGAACTTAATTAACACTTGGTCATCTGCATACATTTTCTTGTAATCATCTACTTTTCCATATGATATGTGCCCTTTTGTTGATTGTTTGATGGGTTAATCTTTGATTTAGAAATAAACCTATGATGATGGAGTGCTAAGCTTTAGCTCTTTGTCTAAGAAGTTCTATTTTTAGTACAGTTATTTTCTTAACTTTGGTGCTACTTAGGGGATAATAGAGTGTGAGTTGTCCAACTCCTCTCCTGCAACCTTCCTTCAGTTTATAGGTGCTAAGGAGAGATTTCAAATTTCATCTCCATTATGATGGTTTGCTTTTACTATAGATCTAATTCAAGGAGGTGAGATAGTGAGGAGAATTAGTGGTGAGTTGTTCTAGCCCTGATAGAGATATTTCAAAACTTATACTAATTAAAATAGATGTATTTACAAATCTTAAATAAAATGTATTTATATTAAAATTCATCTCTATTTATTATATTATATTTCTTTGTTCTAAATTTTTAATTGTGTTATTGATATATTACTTTTTCATAAAAAGTAATAGGAGTAATTTTTTATCAATTAAATGTTATATCCTAAAGTTAAAGGTATTTTTATGAATTCTCAATAAAGTGAATGGAGAATGGTATAATCTTATCAACTTAATTTGACAAAAATTTTAAACTAAAAATGGAGTTATGCATCATATGAGATAAATTAGTTTAACTTTTAAATTTGTATTTTTATCAATTTGATGATAATTTTAATATTTATCATTTTAACCTTGATTAATATTAAAATAATCTTACACTTCTTTTATTTTTTATTTAACAAAATATAACAAAATCATTTCTTTATATTTAAATAACATTTTTAAAATATTAACTTTAATTTGGTAGTCATTTTCAATTTGATTGTCAACTTTGCAATATTTGTATAACTAATTGAACATACATTTAAATTTACGAAGCCTTTTATATTTGTCTTAGTCTTTTGTGCTCACCTCATGGTTACTTATTGCTTGTTCTTCGCTTCATAATCAACATGTTAACATGACTAATCACAAATATAATATCTTGGCAAAAAAATTTATTACATACATATTGTTATTTAGTAATTAGCATTAACCTTATCTTATGATTTAAGACTTGAGTTTTTAGCTTAAGAAATGATTATTTTTATTTTTAGTTCAGTTGGAGATATGCACATTATGAGTTATTAATCATTTACTTATCTTTAGCATAATGTCTATTACTAGGTGTTATTAAATCACAACTTTCACTTTAAAAAATATAATTATTATATAAATGTATATATGAATGCGATTTTACAATTTATGCATATTTGGGTCTAGCTAATGTTGACCATATCTCTATTTCTACTACAGCTCTTAAAATGCATAATTTTTTTTTTGTACAAATTAATGAGATGGCTTAATATTAAAAAGAAAATTATAAGACAGGTTTAAGGGACTTAATAGCGTAAAAGTTGTTAGCAAAATATAAGTTTAAGAGCAAACTTAAGATTAAACTAATTAAGAGTAAACTAACTTAGTGAGGACTCAATGTATTGGTGCCAAGATAAAAATTAAAAGACTACTTTCGTGAAGACAAAGGATTCTTAATTGTTGTTACTATTGTTTTAAAAAATATCTAAATTGAGTATTAGCATTTTTTCTCTCACTTGAGAGATGAGTTCTAATAAAGGTTGTTGTTTTCGCTTTTACTTGCGGTGGAAGATTCTATAGTTTCTTTCTCGCCATATTTCATAAATTAATCTTTAAAGGAAAGCTTGAAAAGAGTGTATTCTTGTTGATTTTGCCACTTCCTCTAAGTGATTTAAGTAAGTGTTTCAGGCCATGTTCCTAGTGTAAAAGCTAATTGGAATCTTCTAAGGATCTCATTCCATAGGAACAAAGAGTAATCATATTGAAACTATAGGTAATCAATTGACTTAGGGATACTAAAGTATAAACAACAGTCATCGATTGCAATATTTCCATAAATTTTGTTGTAAGCAGGGAGTTTACAATGACTACAATCTAAAGGACAATGGATAACTTCAGGATAGCTTATGGCACCTACACTAATCTATGTTAATGCACTTGGGAGCTTTAGGCCTTAGGTTAACCCTACGTGAAGAATTTGAATAATAATTAGAAGAGTTCATTGTCCAACATATCATATCTTTTATAGTATAGGCGTACATATATTCTAAGTCTGTTTGCAATTAAAAATCTATAATTTTTTAGCCAAGGTTGAATATATTCTTAAAAATAACATTGACGATTGTTAAATTCAGTTAACGGGCCTAAGGAGCTCTAATTATCATACCAAAAATTGGTATTATAACCATCTTTTGGCTTAGACTTGAACCACCTACTAGTTTTATTCCTTAACTTAAAATGATATTGCATAGTCTATGAAACATTGTACCTATGAGAACAAAACTATAACTTATCTTAACTTCGATACTAAAAGTGGATTCATTTAACCCTAATTTTCTCTATCCACAAGAATTTGCCAAATCCTTAAAAATTTATAACTTAGCTTTAAAGGAATCACTCCCAAACCACCTTCATCCTTGGATATGCATATGGTATCCCATGCAACTGTGTTAATATAAGGGCCATCAGATGTTCCAGTCTAAAGGAATCTTCTAAGAAGTTTTTTTAGGGTTTTGATCAGGAAAGCAGGAAGAGCAATATCTGTTGACCAATATATATGCTTAGAGTTTAAAACTGAGTTGATTAAGTGGATTCTACTTGCAAATAAGAGTGACTTGTTACACTAACTATTAATTCTTTGTTGCACCTTTACCATCATTGGCATGAAATTCAAATATGTTGGTTTTTATTCTAAATAGGAATCCCCAAGTAGGTAAAAGGTAGTTGTTTAGCTAGGAGTCTAATTAATGATGTAATTCAATCCATTAGATAAGATGCAGATAGGGAGATAAAGAAATAATTGTTGTCCTTGTTCATAGCTAAGCCTGAGAGGTTTTTGAAAGTTTCAATTAGTCATATTAGTTGTAATTAAATGAGAATTTACACCAACAAAGAGAAGGATATTTTCATCTAAAGATAGGTTAAAGATATGTAGTCCTTTTCACTTATTGTGGAACATAAAATGCCTTTTTAAGCTAATAATATGCTTCATAAGCCTTTTCAAGATTTCCATACTAAGAGTAAATAAGTAGGGGAATAAAGGATCCCCTTGCTTATCCCCTTTTGCACCCTTGGTAAATCTTGTTAGAGAACGATTGACAAGAATGCTATGTGAAACTGTTGAGAGACATTGTTTAATCCATTGTATAAAAGTTAATGGAAATCTAGAAACTTATAACGTGTGGAGGATAAAGATCTAAGTAATGGAATAAAAAGTTTTTTTTAATTCCACTTTAATTGTAGAAAACTTGGATGTGTTATTCTTATTATAGTTTTTAAGTAATTCTTGCACAAGAAATATGTTATCCCCAATGTTCTTACCATTAATAAAGGCACCCTGATTTTCATTAATCAGAGGCTTAATGACAACTTTGAGCTTTAAGGCAAGAAGCTTTGAAATAATCTTATAGATAGCGTTATGACAAGAGATTTACCTAAATTCGTGTAATATAGTAGGATTAGAAATCTTAGGGATAGGAGTAATTAAGATCTTATTAAATTCCTTGATCAAGTAACCCTTGTTAAAGAAACTTAATACTTATTTATTACTATCTCTTTGATCAAGTTCCATAATTTTTAGATGAATAGAGCATTAAGCTCATCAAGCCCTGAAGATTTGTTAGGCTTTAAGCTAAAAACAACCTTTTCTATATTTGAGGAAGTGAAGAAAGATATTAGACAACTACATCCTCATTTAGTAATTTATCAATGATAAAAGAATTAAGTTGATGGATAGAAGAGGATGAAACTTAAGCAAAACCCAGAGCCTCAGAGAAGTAGTTAAAAGTAGTTTACAAGAGCTCCTTCTGAGTAAGTTGTTGTTCCAACTTTAAGATGTAAGTAAGTGATTTTATTATATTTTTTCTTGTCACCATCTATAAGCCATTGCAGTCTTGATCTTTTTTTGATAAATGAGTGTTAAACCTTAACTACCTGTGCATATATCAATAAAACATCATTTTCCTTTGCCTGTAGTTTCTGATTAAAAGGATCTATATATAGGGAATGTTGAATTTGATTGAGTTTCTCTATAGAATCAGTCACTGTAGCCAATGAATTACTGTACTAATTTTGATTGAGAGTTTCAAACTCCTCCTTGATTCCCTTAAGTTTGAAAATAGAAACAAATAAGGGAGAGACCTGAATGTCCAAGCTTAGTCCCTTAATAATAGATCTTTTAAAACCCTTATAATTAACTAAATGATTGTTAAATCTAAAAGGGGATATTTTCTTCAAGCTAGGAAACATATTACAGATAGAGATTAATGTATAATTTGAGAAAAGAGGATTCTTTAATATTTCTTTGTAATAAGGAAATGAGGTAAAATAATAACAATTGAACATTTCCTTATCCAATTTCTTCCTCGAGAACCATATATTATGTTGCTTGTGGTTGCATCCATCTTGAGATCTATCAACTTAATGTTAGAAATACATTTGGCTAACTCATCCAAGATGTTCTTATGTCATACATTACCCTCAACCTCTAGAGGATGGAATATGCTATCGAAGTCTCCAATCATCATCCATGGCCCCTAAATATTGGAAATATCATGCAGCTTTCTCCAAAGAACACTTCTTTCAAAGGAAAAGTTAGAATAAATAAAGGAGATATGAAGAGATGCATTATTATATAACTGCACTAACTCTAAATGGATAATTTAGTCATTATTATGATAGTGTTTTGCACCCTCAATTTCTCCTAGTCATATGAAATAATAATTCTCCTATAATGGTGAAAAAAGCCAAGTTGTCTGTAAGTTTTTTTCACTTAAGTTAGTTTTCAAATGACCATAAAAGGTTGGTTTCATTGAATAGAGCAAAATTTGTTTCCTTAGGTTATTAAGCCCTCTTACATTCCAATATAGAAAAGTCATTTATGAGGAGGATTGAACCAGAGCACTTATTCCTTATCTTTGATTTCCTTTTACTAATGGGTCAAAATTCACTTCCAAGGTTTCTTGTTGGCATTTATATCAAAAGAAGAGCTTTACACTACCAAAGTAAGATGATAATTAATAAGAGTAATGTATAGGTTAGGAACCTAAAAATTCTCAAATTGAATTTTTTTCGTAGCTTCAATGCCTTTAGATCTCTAGTTGATAGCTTTGGTACAGTACTTAGATTAATAGGTTCTTTCTCCTCAAGTATCAAAGTAATATCATTGGAGTTTAGATAATAAAGCATATATTTCTTGATCTAACTTTCCTCATTGGTAGCCTTATTAGATGTTTCCAAGTTAGAAAGAACCATCAATTCTAAATTGTCTCCAAATTGAAAGATCCTGCCTGTAGGTATTTAACCTTTTCCTTGGTGGTAAGGTTGATGTCTCCATTAGTAGAAGACTAAAATGGCATCCTCATATAGTTCTCCATCTTCTTTAATTCTCATCAAAGGAATGATATTTTGAAGAGGCTGATTAATCTCCATTTGCATGTAAATTCTAGCATAATTGATCCTCTTTAAAGTGGTTATGGCCTCACATATGCCAATAGGTTTCCCAATAAAGATGACAATATGTCTCAACCGCAAGGTGGTCTAATATTCTATTGGTACATTATGCAAGTTGATTTATAAAGGGATATGTCATTGCTTGATGTCTTGGAATTGAGCTCTCGGATGTCATTTATAGAAAAAAAAATAGCCATGGACCATTGTCAAGGATTCTTTAAGGTTTAGCTTTAGTTTTGAATTTAAAGATGAAGAAGTTGTCATCTTGTATTAAGAATTTAACCAATCCATAGGTCCTCCACACCTTGTTTTACCAAACATTATGTGATGGGAATATTAACCTCCTATCCAAGAAGAAACCAGTGAGAGAGAAGTACTCTAATTCATGGCTACATCTATAAAAACTTCCATTAATCACACAATTATGGAGTGGTTTTCTTTAAGATTGGGAGGGCAAAATTGAAAAGAGTTGGAACTTGGTGAGTTGTTAATAACTTAATTCCAGGATCTATCAGAGAAAGTTGTAGAGTTAGCGGTGTAGTTATTAATTAAAGGTGGGGAAGAAACAGTAGGGGAATTGATGTTTTGAAGTCAATGGAAGGGGAGGGGAGTAGACAAAAATGAAGAAGAAGGATAAGGAGAGAAAACAAGGATAAAGTTGTTGAGGGAAGGTAAAGGAGGGAACAAAGCAAGATTTGATTTTGAGACTTAGTTAGATTGAAACAAGAAATTCAACATATTACTAAAAAAGGAGGAAAAAGTGAACTATGCAAAGGAATATTAAAAATGATAGCAGGTCAAAGGCGGGGAAAAGGACCTAATCAAGGACAAAAAAAATCAACAAAGACTAGAGATGAGGTTACCATATTAGTAGCCTTATATAGTAGAGTGGGGAAGAAGGAAATACAAAGAATAGAAGGATGAAGGATAAAGGATAAAACAAATTGAGAGTGAAAAAATTGGACATTAGGGAAAGGTGGGTGAAGAAGGTAATGGTAAGGAAAGTAGTCGAGAATAGTAGAAAACACCACCAATAAAGAGAGAGGCACTATTAATTAAACCAAAATCTAGAATTTATTGATTCCAAGAAGGGAAACAAGGAAAAATAGAGAGAGAGAGAAAAAAAAAAGAGAGAAGTCAGTGAATGTTCAGAATCTTGCTAGTATATGAGTGAAAATCTATCTAATTAACATGATACAATTTGATTAGGGAACTTTTTGATCCACTTGGTTATCATCCATAATTTGTTTATGCATATTTTAGTTCTCCTTATTACTTTCTTTTGGAATAAGTTGTAAAAATATCATATATTAATCAGAAGTATGAAAGTGATTGGTTTATTCAATAAAATGTTACATACTTTATTTGAATCGGTACATGAACAATTGAAAAGTACTAAAAATATAATTGTTGCCCTTAAAACTATTGAATCATCAATAATAAATATCTGATATATAGTTCAAAAATGATAATATAACTCTTCTCTTACCTCTCCTATTATTTTTAAATCAAGTTATTGATGATGCAAATAAAAAAATCTTAGGATCATTGCTGATGTAAAGAAAAAGCCTTAGGATCTTATTTATAAGATGTCAATATTGACTTAGGCTAATTAGTTAAACAATTGAAATTTATCTTCATGCTATCTTAATAGTCTTAAAAAATAGTCATATTATACTTAATAAAGATTATCTTTATTTAATAAATGGATATCATACTTGTAATTGTCCCTTTGATGCAAAAAAATGTAACCCAACTATAGTCTTGGGCTTCAATAAATTCTGGTTACGGTGGAATCTATAATTAAACTAACCACTCCTCTTCATGAAAACCTACCGCTGGTATTGGGCAATGGTGTAGTCTAGTATCATCCATATCCATAGAATCATGGAATAAGATAAGGTGATAAGCCTACGTGGCATAAACCCAGTTCCCCTTCCTCCACATCCCACGCTCTTGTATTGTATGTACGTAGAAGAAACCACTCTTCTCCTTCCAATCTTCACTTCCTACACCAATCACCATGGCCTCTCCTACTCTCCTAAGTACTCCCACCTCCAAACCCGATGTCTTCTCCCCTATCAAGCCCAAACCCACCTCAACACCATCACCATTACCGCCACAAAACCTCCGGCGCCGCCACTTCTTTTCCTTGGCTGCCACATTCCCGATTCTCACTTCTTCTGCGTGGCTGGTCCCAGTTTTTTCAGCTTTGGCAGCATCCGACGAAGAATACGTGAAGGATACAACGGAAGTGATTGACAAGGTCAGAAGCACCATTAACATGGACAAGAACGATCCAAATGTTCCCACTGCAGTTGCTGAGCTAAGAGAAACATCAAATACTTGGGTGGCTAAGTACAGAAGAGAAAAAGCTTTACTAGGTCGTTCTTCTTTCAGAGACATGTACTCTGCATTAAATGCTGTTTCTGGTCACTATATTAGCTTTGGACCTACTGCTCCTATTCCTGCGAAGCGAAAGGCAAGAATACTTGAAGAGATGGACACTGCAGAGAAGGCATTGTCGAGGGGAAGGTAGATGATACTTTACAAACTAGGAGAATCTTTTCTCTTTTATTGCTCAAAAATTTTGGATTATCAACTGCTGAGCTTCTTAGTTATATACTTAATGAGGAGGCTAAACCGTAGTTGTATGTTGTGCACCTTAAGTTCTGGGGAATCGGTACATCAGAAATCACTACTCATCACTCAGTGAGTTTTCATTTTCTGAAGTGAGCTCCATCAACTCATGATTCTATATCCTCTGCTACAAATGTTTTCTGAAATTACGTGTCTGATCCACTAAAGCATTCAAGAGTGTGCGTTTGCTTTCTGCATAAGCTTCATCCATTGCGGGAAGAGAATGTCTTATACACTTTATCTCTTACAAAATCGTAATTTCAGTATGTAAATCGCTGAGTTGCCATCTATTTAGTTTGTAAATTAATGGCTTTGAGGTAAGTTCCATCTGTTTGTTTTTTCAAGGGAATCAAATAACTAAAAGCTATGATGAAGATGGTGTAATAAGTAAATCCAATTTTTGGGGTTTTCATTCCCATTCCACAATATCCTTCCATTTATTATGTTGATAGGATAAATAACGTAATCTTTGCATTTGAAACTACAGATTACATGAGAATTGGCATTAGGAAAAGAGATGACTGACATTTTTCTAACGTCTGATTTCAAAAATTACTGTTGAGGTTCAGGTTTGTTCTAAGTATGAATTGGTATTAAAAAAAGTGGCGACTGACATTTTCCAACTCCTGATTGCAAAAATTACAGCTAAGATTCAAGTTGGTTTTAACTTTTATCTCTTCTCATGCTCTTAATGGTTTTAACTTTTAAGTTTATTCTTAATTAATAGCTAACTAGAGAATAGTGTTGGGATTCCAAGAAATAATGCTCACAAGATCTCTAAGATCATGCAATCAATAACAAACTATTCACACGATAAAGATGTCTAAAAAATGTCTAAAAAAAGCATAATTTTTTAACGTTGAAAATCATCCAATGGTAGTAAAAACTACGGGACAAAATGACAATAAAATCTGCCAGATCAAATAGTATGATACAAATGATAAAGTTTTAAGCTTTCTTACTCAAGAACACTTCATAAAACAACTACAACTAAATATTGTATAGCTATCTCAAAAAATTTCCTTTCTAACTTGTAGAATTGAGTACAAATATATATATATATATATACATACACCAATACGACTCCTAAACAAATTTTAGACATCTTTAATAAAACTGTGATTGAACAATGTTATTGTATTCTAAAATTTTTTCTTTCATCATGTGTTTCTATCACATGCAACTTATGTCCGTCAATCTTATCTCTTAATTTAAAAAAAAGATAAGATTTTACATGAACACGATTGCCACGTGACTATGTGTGGTGATTGTGTCCCATCTTTAAGCTTCAAAACTTGATAATGCGAAGAAACACGGGTTATAGTGACTTACACAATCGTGTTGACTCCATATGCCTAGTCCTTCTTTAGTTTAGGTAAGCAAACCTCAAGCCATTCAACGTTTAGTTTTAAAATATTTAAATCCAAACTAAACCATAATAATTTATTCAAAATTTTCTTTATACATTTGATTAGATTCTTGGGGAGTATCAAATGTAAACTCTAATAAACATATAGCTTGTGAAGCACATAGTTAATATGTTGCAATGTTTCGACAAAAAAAGAGGAGTCTATTATTCTAGCGGCTTATTCTCTTATGTATGGTGTCAAAGAGAGGTTAGGAATCCCTAAAATTCAGTCTTTTGTAGTTATCAGAATGCCTAAAAATTTGAAAAAAGGTTCCTTAATATTCAAACTTGAGATAGAAGAAAGCCAATTATATTGGTGAACAACTCCTGCTGATGAGCATCTATAAAGAATTCATGAGGATATTGATGAGTTGAATTAATATCTATATAGAAACAAAAGATTAATGGAAAAGGAAAGGTTGGATAGATTTAATGTCTTGCATTTGTTATGGTAAAAGAATTGGCTCTATTATTTGATACTATGATCTTTTAATCTAAATAGCACTTCAATATAAAAAGTAAAAGGATAATGAGATATAGGATCACCTTACATTATACCTTTAGCTCCATTAATTAACTTGGTAGGCTCCCCATTGACGAGAATGCTAAAAGTGGTTTTGGTTATGCATTGCTGAATTAAGTTTATAAACTACTTAGGGAATCCAAAAGCTTCCGGTGTATGAAAAATGAAATTGTGATTGATAGAATCAAAAGTTTTATGGAAGTCAATATTTATTGTACATCTTTTAGGGTTAATTTCTAGTAGTAGTTATTGAATAAATCTTGTGTCAGGAATATGTTTTCACCTATTTTTATATGTTAAATGAAAGCCCTTTAACATGGATTGATAATGGAGCTCAATACCAGTTTCAACTTAGAAACTAGTAATTTAGTGTAATCTTATATATCGTATTCCAACACGAATTCACTTCAGGAATAAGGGTTCAGGCTTTTTAGTATGAGGCTAATACAGTTCAGGCTTTTTAGTATGAGGCTAATACAGATTTTGTTTAGCTCCTTAAACATCTTTTAAAGAATGAAAGAATGAAGAACTTACATAGAAGAACAATTGTCAGTGGGAAAGCATAATGTGCTTTAAAAGTATTTTTTACACTAAGGACATGATTTTCCTAATGCTTCCATATTGTTACACCATCTATTGTTGTCAATGATGTAATATTTTTTTGTTTCTCTTTAAGAGAATAAATTACTATGACATAACTTTGGATTATTGTTCCCCTCTTTGAGCTATGAAATCCTTAATTTATATTTCAGTAAGGAATCTTGAACTTTCAAAGCTTGGATGTAATTGTATAGTGCTTACTTTTATTATGCCTTTTTTAATTCATCACCAAGTTTTAATTTAATTCAATTTGCACTTAAAGAAGAATGAATCCTGTTCCTTGAATTGCAGTGCTGGTGTTATTCATATGAGCATAATTTAGTTTCCTTTTTTCCTCTTTCGTAGCCTTAAAGTTTCTCATATATTTACAAAATTCAAACCTTAGATTTCCTCTTCCAATTGTTTCATTATATTATCCTCAAATCTCTTTAACTTTGTAAGATAAACTATTAAACCCAAAAGGTGTTCTTCTTTAGGAACATTTAAGATATTAAGAATTTTATTAAGAGTGTGATCATATATATTATTATTGGAAAATAAAGCTTTGCTATAAAAAAAGCTCACTAACCAAGAGTCATTAACTAAAACCCTATCTAAATTGTTTCTTTATTAACCATCTCCATTTTGCTTGTTACTTAAAGAAAATCCCTTTAAATCTTAGGTCTAGTACTCTTAATTAACTAAGATAGCTCTTAACCTCATTACTATTATTTCTAGGGTTAATATAGTCTCCTTCATATTGAAAGTGAAAAAGTGTACAATTAAAATCCACCAATAATATCCAAGGGGAGTTTAAGTTGCTTCTAATGTTCTTCAAATCATTCTAAAGAATACATCTCTAAAAGTCTAAGTTTGCTGCATAAACAGAAGTAAGGTAAAACATAGTAGGATTGGAAAAGAAGTTGAACTAACCCCAATAAAAGCTACTGCACTTTAACCATCAAAGTGATATTTGAGGTTAGTGATAATGGACCAATCATTACCAATAAGTATAAACCTTTATTACAAAGATTATCTTTTATCTTGGCCTCCGAAAGACCTATTAAATATAGTTTTTCATTAAATAAGTAGTCTTCTACCTATTATTTTTTAGGGAATTAAGTCCTCTTACATTTTGGGATATGATTAGTAGAGTTAAGGGAGCCTTATTATTGCTTTTTCTCCTTAATCTTCTTCTAGTTGTAACTGTAAAATCATCTCCCAAGGTTTTATTATTGTATTTAAACTTTTCATTCAACATTAGGAAGCTAACTTTTGGAGATTACATAATATCCTTTTTATCTTGAATTTTAGAAAGTTATTTTTTAGGAAGGGGGTTAACTTCAAATTTTACTTTAATATGCTCTAATTCTTAAGGAATTTCTTCAACCTAGCAATATGTGGTGCTTGTGGTGACTTGAGTCTCTCTTTTTATAATCTCATTCATTAAGTTATTATCCAAAGGAATTGAAATTTTGGATTAGGTTGGATCTCAAGCGCATCAATTGATATTTTCCTCATGTCATTCGAATCATAAGCAGAGTTAACATCCAATTTAGAGTCCTCAATTACCATAAGCTAATTTTACTCCCCTCTTTTTAATTGTTTTCTAGAATCTTGCTATTAATTCCTCTAATAAGCCAAAAAAGGCCTCTATTGATAATTGATTCTCGTAATTGACTCCACCTTGTTAGCATACTCATTTAACTTCATAATTGGGATTAAGTCCAACAATTCTTAATCCATCTAAAATTTTATATAAGTGATTGCATGTCCTATCCATTTTATTGAGGTTTTGGATTTGTTAAACATAATGACTTTTCAATAAAGCTTTCTAAGTAGCTTAACCTATAGTTGACCAATATTCTACATTCATAGTCTAGAAATTAATCTATAGTGGTACATATATCATTCTAAACTTCTCTATTTCCAATCCATATTTTTACTTTTAAAAACAAATTAGCTTATTATTGACATTAAAAAGCCATACGTCAATAGTCTTCTTCACACTAGCTTCTTTTTTGAATTTAAATAAAAATTGATCCTTATCATTAATAAGGATCTCTTCTAAACTATCTTTCTTCCATCGAAGCTAAGCCCATAATTTTATGGTCGGAAAGATTGGTCTTTTATTCATAAAGGGTTAACCACGATAGAAGGCCATTTAAAGGCTACTTCCTTAAGAAAATCCACTGTAGGTGCTACTATGTTATAGACATCTTATATTAAGGGAGGTAAAAACTTTAGTTTGTCAAAGGAAGACGAGTCTCGAAAGACTTGACACCATTAGGTCTTCTAAGTTAAATCTTGATTAAAGGAAACACCTTGGCCTAAATAAGAGGTTTTAAGGATTATAAGGTAGTAGATTAAGAGGAGCCAAAGGATGAAGAAGGAGGATTGTGCTAAGGGTTAAGTCGAGATATTAGGAGAAAAGTGGTATTCCTATTTGCAATTAAAGAGGATTAGAATGTTTGGGGTGTAAAAGAGGAGGAAAATTTGACAGGATATTAACTATATCTTATTGTGCAGAAGCATAAATAGGGATGACCTTTTAAGTTTTTAAATTCATTCCTTAAATAGAAATAAATTAGTTTTTGTAACTAAAAAAATGCTACAAAAGGAAAATGAGGCTAAGGCAAAAATGGGGAAGTTAAGGGGAGATGGAATAAAAAGCAGGAAAAAAAGAGGAAGAAGAGAAGAAAACAATGAGGAAGTTAAAAATCAAAGAGAAATCTTGAAGGAATCTATTACAAGAAGAATCAATAAGCCAAAAAAACCATAAGATATAAAAGTAGAGAGAAGATCTTCTCTCTCACTACTCTCTCATATATATTTTACATGAAATGTTTTCTTAATAATTGTAGTGTATATTTTAATCAATTAAGAACAAGGAAAAATCTAGTCATTAAATAGATGTTTAATAGTAGTTACTATAAGAAATGATGATTAGATAATATGGTCATTATTTATAATTTTATTTAATATTTTAATAAAATATATAAAGTAATCATTAACATTAATAACATTGACAAGGTGTTGATCTTAACTTAGTGACAACAATAATGATAGCCATTTGAACTTTCAAAAGGGCTTTTAGGTCTTACTATCAATCAAGATAAAAATCACATCTTCATTTCAACTAGAGCTGCCCATCTCTCAACTTGGTTATCTAATTGACAAGCATAAAGATCATGAAGCCCCTTTCACATGTCTATACTTATCAACTCTAAGAGACTAACTTTTAGGGAGTTTATAGCTCTAATTGAAATGATACAACAAAAGATTAGCTATTAATATGATAGAAGCCTCTTATTTATGGATAAAATCTAATTTATCTATCTAGTACTTAATAGCTTGCATGTATACCAAACCTCACATATGGTGCTTCAAGTTTAATCGAAATAATGGATAAAATAATGAATAGATTTAAGCTCAAAGACCTCTCTAGAACAACTATTTATAAACTTAAATGGAATAAGGTTTCCTTGCTAAGAAAAAAGGGAGATTTAGGGATCATTCCCACCAGAACCATAAATAAGGTTTAGATGATATGGAGGATTTGGAGAATACTGGTTGATAAAGAAACTTTATGGGTTAAATGGATTCATCCATATTATCTAAAAAAGAACTTTTAGACTATCAAATCAATAACTAATATTTCATGGATCATGCCCCATATTATAAGTTAAGGGAGTTAGTGAGAATTCAAATCCAAGCTTAATGATGGATCTTCCACTTACTTTTGATTCAATAACTAGATTAACATAAGATCACTATTCAATATTAATTGTATAATAAAATTTATTCAATATGAAGCAATGGTGAAAGAGGCTATAAAGATCAATATGGGGGAGCAAAATGTAACGGCTTAGTTTGTAATAATGAAGGAAATATCGCATTACAACCTTAACACTAGTATATAACTTACTATCAAAACTCGGGCTCTAATTATCAAATAACATAAAATTGTAAGGCTTAAGCAAGCACTTCGAAAAGCCTTATTCATCTAGTGGCTTGATTTTGAGATGATATGATCCATATGTAGAATGAGAGGCATTATCAATTTAATCAATAAATATACCCTATATAACTAAGAGCCTAAGACCATCAATCACTTATACATTTGATGTACTTTCTTCTCTTACATTTGGTTGATAATATTTGTAATCTCTCAAACCTTTAATTAAATTGGCCAGAAACAATTAACAGTCTTAATTAAAGACA
>JANIPN010000007.1:5357467-5370112 GCA_027478595.1 Erythroxylum anguifugum
TATGCACAGAATAATCATCTAAAAACACCTATCAATGGTTCCATAGACATTATCCAATTCTATGAAATCTTGATGAATGTCTTCGCCAAGAAACGGAACGTATCTAGGTATTGGCAACTTCTAAGGACCTAATGCCAGTGAAGCTATATCCTTCTTTATTTTATTAAGTTTCCACTATAACTAAAATATAGAAAGTTTTGCAATTAATATGAAGAGATTTAGCAAACTTCTATCGATAGTGGCTTGTAAAGAAATTAAAAAATTTGGTAACAAGAAATATTCTCAGTTTCTTATGCAGTTATGACTAGCATGTGTTGCAGATTCCAACTATGTAATCAAAATGTTCTGAAATTAAAAAAAAGAGAAGAAAGGAAATAAAGAAGAAACTTTACTTTTTTTTATTTCTTAGTCGCCATTTTCCATCTATGATAAATGTCCAGTAAGGGGTCCATAAAACTTTTATATAAGTTTTTTATAACTAAGCAATGACAAAGAAATTAAGATGGGATTTAAAAGTTAGGGTTCTTTTTAAATGTATTAAAGTCTAATTTGAAACTTTTACCAATACCTAATCCATTTATATATTGATCATGTCTCTCTTGAGATAATGAGTCAGAGAGAGGATCCATAAAATTCTCTTTGGTGGAAAATTGCTCTATTGGAATGTCTTCTCGCTCCACTATCTCAATGATCAATTGGAACTTTACCAGTACATGTTTAGATCATTGATGAGACCTTGATTCCTTTGCCTATATAATGACACTATTATTGTTACATACAACATTGTTGACTTAACAGTGTATGGAAACCCTCCAAGTTTGATAACGAACTACTTGATCGAAATTGCTTCCTCTACTGCCTTTAATACTAAAATATACTCTACCTAGGTTATAAAATCAATTATGGTTAATTTTTTTGAACTTTAATAACTTACTACACTATCATTCAAGGTGATGATGTACCTTAACTATAATATTCTATCGTTAGGATCAAACTGAAAACTCATGTCTGAATACTCCTAAACTCTTAATTCACCTCCTCTATAGACCAATAAAACATCTTTAGTTCTTCGTAAGTACTTTAATGTATTTTTCATAGTTGTACAAAGACCATTACTAGATTTGGCTTGAAATATGCTCATTATGCTCAAAGTATAAATGACATTTAATCTACTACATAACATCATATATATGATTGATCTAATGGTTGAAGCATATGGAACATAATCCATTTTGTCTGTCTTTATATGTATTTTGACATATATTACGTAAGAGAGAAATTTCATGTAACATGGATAAATATCCCTTCTAGGATTTCTCTATGCTAAATTTCTTTAGCATTTTTTTCTATGTACATGGATTATGACAAGCTAAGTAACCTCTTTAGTCTATCTTTCTATATCTTTATTCCAGAATATAAGTTGCTTTTTCTATATCTTGATAGGGAGGTTCTTACACAACCAAATTTTTATATATTGGAGCATTGGTATGCCATTTCTAATTAGAAATATGTCATCCATATATAACACTAAGAATATGACTACACTCCCACCATTCTTTTTAAAGACACATGGTTCATCTATTAATAAAATCTAACTTTTTAATTGTCTTATCAAAATTGATGTTCCAATTTTGTAATGCTTTGTTAAGTCCATAAATATACTTTTGCAATCTACATAATTGATTAGGAAATGTTTTATTCAAATCTTAAGTTTTGTCATAGAAAATCCTAAAAATACCTATTAAGAATTTTTTTAGAAAACCCATTTTCCATATTTCATAATTATGATATGTGGCTTAAGACACTTATGGACTTATGCATAGTTGATGGCAAAAAGGTTTCATTAAAATCAACTTTTTGTTTTTGTTTGTAACCTTTTAGCCAATACCTTTTCTTTTTGTAGATATGTGCATTACAATCTATATTAGTTTCTCTCTTAAAGATTAATTTGCATCTAATAGGTGTAATACCATCGAAGCAGTAATCAAAGTTTGTACTTTGTTAGTGTATATGGATTCCATTTCATATATCACCATTTTATTTCATTTTAAAGAATCAATGTTAGACATTGCTTCTTTAAAAGTAGTAGGCTCATCATTCATAAGCAATTCATTTTCTTTTCCTTTTTCAATATGTAGATCTAATAGAGTGGGGACTGATGTATCCTACTCGTATGTCATAGATTATATATCCTTTAAACCCTTGACTGCATATTATATGTATCAAGTTAAGATTCATGTTCCATCTAGATGTGAATTTGTGGTTCATTTACTTCTTTAAGTTATACTTCATTCTCATTACTTTCTTTGAAAATAAGCTCTAAGAATATAATATGTTTTAAGAGAAACATCTTTTGCTCAAGAGGATAGTAAAATTAATATCTAATACTTTTTTTTAGAAACCATATAAATTTGCATTTTTCTTGTTTTTCTTAAATATTATCAAAATTTTCATTCTTTACATAAGCATCACATCCCAAAATCTTTAGGTATGATAACTTTTTTCTACTACTAGTTTATATCTCATATGGTATATTGTCAGCTGATTGGGATGGAACTCTATTCAGAAGGTAAGTAGTAATTTCAAGGCTATATCCTTAAAGGAGATAAAAAAGACCACATGAATTATTATGAAACATATTATACTTAATAGAGTACAGTTTATTCTCTGAAACACTCCATTACATTATGGTGTTCCAGGTGGAGTCTATTATGGGAGAATCTCGTTCTTTTTTAAGTAAATAGAAAACTCATTGTATAAACACTTACTACCTTAATCACATCTATGTGTCTTAACAATCTAACCATTTTGTTTCTCAACCTCAAGTCTAAATTATTTAAACTTTTCAAATTATTCAAAATTTTGTTTCATTAAATACATATAATATATATAGAATGATCATTTGTGGATGTAATGAAATATAAGTACCCACCTCTCGTACGAGTAAATATAGGGCCATCTAGATCTGAATGTACAAGCTCTAGTAACTAAATCGCATTCCATCCCTTTCCACTTAATTATAGTTTAATTATCTTATCCATCACATGACAATCAAATTTTTAATATGTCTCATAAATTAAAGTATCTAACTATCCTTCTTTATGTAACTTTGTGATTCTAATTTCACTAATATGGCCTAATTTATAACAATATAAATAAGATAGATTTTAGTCATTAGTTTTCTTTTCTTGTTAATTAAGTTAAGAATTAGCTTGTCAAATTCTAATTCATACAAATCATTTGTGAGTAATCCAAATCCATAATAAACATAATCTTTATGAAAAGAACAACTTCCATTCCTAATAATAAATACAACCCATTTAAAGTAAATAAGAAATGGAAATAATGTTTCTTATAATGATTGGAATATAATAACAATTATCTAGTTCTAGTGCAAGGACATAAGGAAAAGATAAACTAAAAGTTCCTAAAGCTAATGTAGAAACCTTTGCTTTATTGCTAACATATAGGTTTATTTCACCTTTCCTCAATGATCAACTCTTTGTTAACATTTCCATATTGTTACAAATATAAGAACCACAATATAATATAACACTTACGATTATGAAATTGAAGTAGAAATATTGATCTCAATTATAAACATATATAAAGAAGTAGCTTCCTTAAGCGTCTTATCTTTTATGTTAGTAAGATAAGCTTTGCAATTCCTCTTTCAATATCCATCGACTTCATAATAAAAATGTAGTGATTATTCTTTTTCTTAAAACCACTATTTGGCTTTTCTACTTTAGTAGAAGTCTTATGTTTCTTGCTCCTATTCTTTTTTGATCCCTTTTTCTTACTTTTTAGAATAATCTAAAATAAGAACAAAAATAGGTTCCTTCTTAAGGCATCCCTTGACAATATTCATTATAATTAGTATTAGGCATTGACACATCCTTTTGGTTTATATAAAAGTTCATAATATAATTTGAAAAGCATGGGGTAAGAGATTGAAACACTAAATCAATGCTTAACTCATAGTCAATAACAAAACCTAATTGGTAAAATTTTTCAGTATAATCAATTATATTTAATATATATTACTCCAGTAAAGATCAATTTTCTATCTTGCATTGATATAATGCTCTAAGTTCCAATATCTCTCCACTATACTTTGTGCATTAAACAACTCCATGGATGCAAAATTATTATAGGAACATCTATGTTCTCATATTGCCTTTGAAGCTCAAAAGACATGCTAGCCAACATCACGTATGTAGCTTACTCAACATCGTCAATATGATGTTATTATCTCTTCCAACCTTCATCAGATGCATTCGAATTAGGTTATAGTGGTGTTTCAATGTTAAGAACATACATTTTATATTTTTTTTCCTAAGAACAATTCTTTATCTTTGAAATTAGTTTAAGAATTTTGGCCTAGTAAACTTATTACCATCCATAATTCTCCTAAAGGACAAATTGCTCCTCCTTCTATTTAAAAATTAAAAGACATAAAAGAGAAAATAGTAGTTTGTATGATAAAACCAAATAAAATAAAGAATTTACAAATATTTAATTACTTCCATTATTTTAAATGAAATAATAACCCTCACT
The DNA here is from genome assembly GCA_027478595.1 of Erythroxylum anguifugum. Taxonomy (NCBI): domain Eukaryota; kingdom Viridiplantae; phylum Streptophyta; class Magnoliopsida; order Malpighiales; family Erythroxylaceae; genus Erythroxylum; species Erythroxylum anguifugum. The sequence continues at coordinate 5,362,028 of JANIPN010000007.1, forward strand.
ATTAAATTGAGAAATTATTAAATAATTTGATCTTAAGTTTGCACAACGAACCAACTAAATTTCAATTAGATAGATAATAATCTTATTAATCATTTCTTATATGGCTCCTAGATTTGTAATGTTACAACTCTTTACAAAAATATAGCTTATATGTTATTCTCAACACAGCTTTTAAATTTATATGATTGTGTGTTTGCTCAATTAAACTATAAAAATATAGTTGAGTAGGACTCATTAATTTAAAATAAAAACATATTTACAATAAAGAAATCTTAGTTTTGCTCAATAAGCCTTACAATAAGTATAACTTTAGTTTTATTCTTAAAGAATGGATGACAATTATCATGTTTTAAATGTGTACTTAATATTTAATTGATGAATTTAGAAATTAAAAAATTTAAGGTCTCATCATAATTAATACAATCTTATTATACTATTTATATCCGATGTAATCAAATTATGAATTATAACTCTTTAAAACATTTTTATTTTCATTATTGATTTGATAACTAATTTAATTTAAATTTAAATTTAAAATAAGTTATAAAAATATTCCTAATAAAAATTAGAAAATGTTTTCCTATATTTATTAGGAATTTAGACTAATTTAATTAAAATAAAGTTTTTAAGAAAGAACATTAATAAAATAAAAAGAGGGGATTGCTTTTTTTAGAATTTAAACAATTATATTAACAAACTTTGAATGGCATAGTGAGAACATTGGAGTATAAAGCCAAACAAAATGCAAAAGTTTTTTGTCCTATAAAAACTCATCAATACTACCATTACATATTAATCACTTTTGTAGCCTTAAATTAACTCTATATTTGCTCCACTCATTATAGCTTTCAATTTACTACTTCACATAATTTTCAATCTCTTTGTCACCATTTTAAATCTTTATTAATTTAAGCTTTTACTTAAAGAGTTTATGATTGTTAACTTCTCTATGCTTCTTTATAATGCCTTCCTTAATCGGCTTTCTTTGGTTTTCTCTTCCTCTCGAAAGCAACTGCAGTTTTTCTCATATCATATCATGTATATGCATATTCCCATGCTAACTATGAATAAGGTTTTTAACTCATTACTTGTAGTCCTATCATCCTAAAGATTTCTAGCACATCCATTAGCTTGATTAATTGTTATATGAATAAAAGGCATTTTATGTCTTTGTTCATCTCCTATAAGATTTTTCCTCTAAGTATGTATATATCCATCTTTTCCAAAGAGTATTCTTCTCAATGAGCAATCTTTGTAATCTTTTTCCAATAAGAATTTTGTTGTTGAGGCTAATTATAATTATCCCTAACCCACCTTATTAGTTGGTTTCCATGCCTTTTGCCACTTAACCTTAACAATTACATTCCTTTTCTTCTGCCTCCCCAAAGAAAAAGCTCTCATTCTTTTTTTTTTTTGAAATTGATTATGCCTTCAGATAACATCATATGAGCTGACTAGTAAATATGGAGGAAGCATAGCACATATATGATCAGCAACAATCTTCCTTTATAGGACAAGTCTTTATTGTGATAGTGACAACAAAGGAGAACACTCTCTATACATCAATCTTTTAGTGGTGGCTGATAATCCAAGATATGTGAAACGAGGATTGGTTATCTAGAGTCCTAAAATTCTCAATAACCATTTAATTCCATCCATTACACTTAAGTATAAGATAAACTAGCTTTTATTATGGTTTACACTTAGGTTTGATATTTCCTTAAATAGTTTTAGGGAGTTGGAGATTGTATATACAGATCTATTATTAGACTTATAAAAAATTAATACATCATTTGCAAAGGATATGTTAACTGATCCAACTCTTTTGATTAGAGAAATGTTGTACTTGATAAGCCTGAAGAGAGCTTATATGCATATTATAAACATGTAGGAGGATAGGGATCCCCTTACCTCAGTATTTTACCCCCTTTGATGAATTGTTTTAGCTTTCCATTTACAGGAATGTTGAATAAGGTTGAAGTTATGCATTCAGTTATCCAATTCTTGAATTTTTCTATAAAAGTGGAGCAATTACATAATGAAGTCCCAAGTTACACTATTAAAAGCTTTATTGAAATCTATTTTCAAGGCATAATTATTGGGATTGTTGACGTGTATAGAGCATGTGCTAACCACTTTAAACTACCATAAATGTGTTAGATATCTGTCCTCATGAGGTGCATGGCTCTCAACTTCTTCTCTAAACTAGGGTGTTTTTGGACTACCTTTGGTTTTTCCATCTCCTCCTAATGTTGGTGCTTCTCTATTTAGGCATCTACTTCTTCTCCATTACAAGAAGCTTCTACTTCACACATTATATCTTCCTTTCCTTAGGCAACTTTTTAACCTTTACTAGTAACAAAGATTCAATAATGACTAACTTTACTATTAGTGAAGCCCCATTGTTAGGAGACGTCTTGACACTGTTTCTCACACCACAAACATACATATTCAAATTAAACCAAAACCATACAAGAAAATCCCAAAAAACAGTCTCAAGCCTAAAAGCTCAATCACAACTTTTAGAATCTAAATAAGTTTATCATGTTTTCAGAAAGTACAAAAATAAGGGAGGCTTACAATTAATTTTAAGGAAGTAAAATATATAAGCTATAAGCATACAATTTTGGTGAAATTGGAAAAGCAATTATTATACATGACAAGGTTTTCAACCAAAGTTTTTCTATAAACTTAAAGAAAGCAGCAATGTAAAAATTTTTCCCAAAAAAAAGGAAAATCCTCCTTAATAAGTATTAAGGAAATCTGTAAAACAATGTTTTAAGATTATTTTATTACATTCATTGATGAATGTACACATATGACTTGGATATCACTACTTATGAAAAAAACGTGATATTTGTATAACATTTCAAGACTTTCGAAACATAGTGAGGCACTCAATATCATAAACCAATTTAGGTGTGATAAACTCATAACGACATGGAATTTATGGATGCCACTTTTGGAAATGTTTTGAATCAGCTTGGAATTCGGTATCAGACTTGATGCACTTATACTCCATAACAAAATGGCTTAGTAGAAAGGAGGAATAGACAAATGTTAGAGGTGGTCCGTGCTTCTCACTTTGGGATGAACATGATAAATTTTTATTGGGGAGAGGCAATAAAATATGTTGTTTATCTCATCAATAGATCATCATCTCAGGTTTTAAAATTTCAAACTTCTCAATAGAAAATTCAATCCTTACTTTCTATTCCTCATCTCCCTAACCTTGAACCTAGAGTTTTTGGATGTACAGTGTATGTTCATATCCCTACGATCTTGAGCACTAAACTTGATCTTTATGAAAGAAGATGTGTGTTTATTGGATATTTAGATTTTCAAAAAGGGTATCGATGTTATGAAAAGTTGCTTATAAATTTGGATGCCTCTTTTTGGGAATTAGAACCATATTATTTAGGGGGAGTTTCAACATCTTCCCTTCAGGGGGAGAATGTTGGTGGAGGAAATATGTTATAAGGAATATTAGGTAAAGCAAATGAATTCTTAGAATAGGATGAAGTTGTTAATATTTTAGGCAATACAATTGAGTGATTAGAACTGGAAGAAGTTAATAACAATGATAGCCATGAATAACAACCTAGTAATATAAACTTGCCTACTTTAACACCACTAACCAAAGGGTCAATCTAGAATATCCAAAAGGGAAACTATCAGGTAATCTTAAGTCCAATATCTAATAATCCTAGTAATCAATTTCTTGTTCCTCTTCTGAGATACCCACAAAGATCGAATAAAGGTGTAACAAAGAAACAATAAACCTAATCTCGATGTTGATGTCAAATACCTTACCAACAATTACGCTTCTACTAAAAAATTATCTGTGCTGTATGCACATGTTATTAATCAATTATCCAGTGTTTATGTTCCTAATAAAGTGCATGAAGCTTTGAATGATCCAAAGTGGAAACTCAAGCAGTAGTGGATAGGCTTACAAAGGAAAGCAGTAAAGCATCAAAAGCAATTAATGAAAGTGATGGAAGCCATACAAAGGAACTCTACTTAGGACTTTACTTCATTACTCGAAGGAAAGAAAACATTTGGATATAGATGGTTATATAAGGTGAAACTCAAGGCTAAAGGGAGCATCGAAAAATATAAAGTGAGGCTGGTTGTAAAGTGTTAGACCTTAGTTTCGGAGCCCAACATTTGGAGTCATAAAACGTGAAAGTATCATTCTATAGGGTTATTTCCATAAACCCTTATTAGCCATCATCCTACAATGTTGGTATGCCCTCAAACATAATGCACCTCCTTAGGACAATTAGCATAAATTTAACTAGAGATGTCGGATTAAGATCAATCCTATACGGTTTGAAAAAAGACTCATAGATCAAAAAAATTCAAGAAGACCTTGAAGGTAGATTCTGTCATCTAGATGGTAAAAATTGGACCAGATGAAAGGATCAGAAGAAACTAGATGAAAAAGTACATGAATTGAGAAAATTGCCATAACTTTCCCTACATATATCTTATTAAGGTGTTCTTTAGATGGTTTGAAAGAGGACTTCAAGATTTACAACTTTCATGAAGACCACAAAGACAGATTCTATCGTATGAAGGGTCAAAAATAGGAACAGATGATATGATGTCATTTATAGACGAAGTGACATCATCAGACGATACAGGATTGGGAAAATTGCCATAACTTTCCCTACAGATATCAGATTAAGGTGTTCTTTAGATGGTTTGAAATAAGACTTCAAGATCTACAGCTTTTATGAAGAGCTTGGAGACAGATTATATCGTCTGGAGGGTCAAAAATAGGAAAAGACAATATGATGTCATTTATAGACCATATGATGTCATCATAGACCATAGAATTGTGCAGACTATATGACGTCATCACATACCATATGTCATCATCACAGACCACACAATTTTACAGACTATATAACGTCATCACAGACCATACAACCTTACAGACTATATGACGTCATCACAAATCATATGACGTTACCACAGAACATACAATTTTACATACTATATGACGTCATCACATACCATACAATTTTACAGACTATATGACATCAACACAGACTATATGATGTCATCACAGATCATACAATTTTACAGACGATACAACTTTACTCTTGAACATCTTCCCTTATAAGGACCATAACTTTCGACTTAAATGTCCAAAATTTTCATACTATATACCGTTGGAAAGATAAAAGAAAGACCTACAACCTTTTAGAAGACAACTTTACCTAAATTAGCCCAAATCAACCCAGATTTTTTCCTAAATTCAGAATACGAATTTTCCCTTATGTAACTTTGAGAATCATGAGCAAAAACGAAATCATATTCCATTAGCATCAAAAGATAATAGTTTTACAAAGCTTTAGTGGGCATTTCAAGCCACAAATATATTAATATTTCAAAATCCCAAAATACGGAAGATATATGAAAAATGATTTACTCAAAATGCAACTAAAGCCTTGTTTTACAAGATTTGCTTCAAAATACAAAATAAACAAATATCGGAGTGGTGCCTTGATCCTTGACTACTCGATATCTTGCTCATCACCTAGATACGGGGAGGAAAATGGGGGTGAGCGTAAAGCCCGTGGGTAACAATTTTATAATCGGTAATAAGCAAAATCATGTATAAACTCACTTCCATCCCAAAAATTCAACTTTATGCAAACTATGTGTGCATCACTCGTGTCAACTTATCATGAGCACATAAGCATATCAAAATGGTTCAGTTGGATCTAAAAACAGAGCGTACTACGCATTTCCACATAATGGTCTTGCGTAGCTGTGAACTTATGGGAGTCCATGAAGGAGCTCCATGCTACTAGCGGTCAGGCGGTAGAAGCCTTTTGTCAAAGTGCACTTGACTTAACTTAGAGGACCACCACAAACCTATATAACATGTATTTTATGACTTGTAAAACATATTGCCCAAAAGGCACATTTTAGAAGCTTGGTACCTTTTCAAAATCTTTTTCATAAATCAAACAAAATTTATATACACAATATGCAACACAATTTCAAAGCATTCAAAGAACAATAAATGCACATTTTAGAAGTAGTTGAAACTTATTTATTTTCATTTTTCAAAAGTGACATTAATGGCTCATTACTTAATTATAAAAATGTAACTCACCTTAAATTCCTTGCTTAATAACTTGGCTTAAGGATGTCTTTCCTCTTGCTCCTCTTGTCTCACTCAATCCCCTCTTTGATTTCCTTCAACAATGACAATTTTCCACTCAATAGGGTTTTCAACTGAAAATCCCACAAAGCAGAAAAACTAAAATTGGTTCTAAAATACCTAAATCCATGCATTTCCTAAGCTTCATGAACCAAAACCCTTCCAAAATCCAAAGCATTAAAATGTTCTTACCTTAAACCTTCACCAAATGAAGAGCTGTTTGGTTCAAAAGAAAGCTCTTATCTTCCTCTACCTTTTCCCTTCTTGCACAACCTCAAAATCTCTCTAGAAGGCTTAGAAAAAATAAACTCTTTTCTTTCCTCTCAACCACCGAAACTTCTCTTCTCTCTCTCTTTGATTTGTTATTTCACTTCCTTCTTTACCATTTTCGTTTTTCCCCTCATTAGGAAGAAAACAACACTTCTTTATTCCCATTTTACCCTTAATGATTGATAAAAGTCCAGCTTGCCCTTCATTTAATGCCTTATGGTTTTTAAACTAAGTAAGCTACCTAAAACACCCTTTTTATGCATTCTTACTACTTCCATTTAACTAACCTATAAAATAAATTCTACCAACATAGACATAAAAAAAATTAACTCCCAAAAATTCACCTACTTACCCCTCATAATTCTTTAAAACATGCTTAGCTAAAGAAGAAAAATTCGGGGCCAACATTTCTCCCCCTTTTAAAGAAATTTCATCCTCGAAATTCTTACCTGAACCATTGAAGAGTTGTGGATACTTCTCCCTCATGACTTCAAGGGCTCCCACGTGGCCTCTTCAACAGAATGATTTCTCCACAGAACTTTTACCAGCTGAACTATCTTGTTCCTGAGGACTTTCTCTTTAGTGTCTAAAATTTCCACTAGAGTCTCCTCATAAGTCAAATCATCTATCAACTGAACCTCAGGGGTCTGAATGATGTGAGAGGGATCAGATCTATATATTCTCAACATAGAAACATGAAAGACATCATGAATCTGTGATAATTCCAGTGGTAACGCCAACCTATAGGCTAGCGGTCCAATCCTCTCAAGAATTTCATAAGGACACACATATCTTGGGCTCAACTTGCCTTTTTTTCCAAATCTCACGACTCCTTTCCAAGTAGATGTCTTAAGAAAGACTTTCTCACCGACTTCATACTCCATCTCCTTTCGGTGTGCATCAGTATAGCTCTTCATTCTATCTTGAGCCGTTTTAAGTCATTTCTTAACTAAGTTGACCTTATCCACTGTCATCTGAAGTAATTCTGGCCCTAATAGTTTCCTTTCTCCTTCTTCATCCTAGCATATCGGAGTTCTACATCTCCTTCCAGACAATGTTTCATAAGGGGCCATCTGAATGCTCGAGTATTACGAATTGTTGTAAGCAAATTCAACAAATGCTCATCCCAAGCTCCTTTGAAATCCATCACACATGCCCTGAGCATTCCCTCAAGGGTCCGAATAGTCCTCTTAGATTGACCATCTGTCTGGGGATGAAAAACAATGTTGAAATTCAACTCGGTCCCTAGAGCTTCTTGCACACTTTCCCAAAATCTCAAAGTAAATCTAGGATCTCTATCAGAAACTATATGTAACACCCCACTCCCGCGTGGCTCGAACTCAACATCGAGGGTGATATCCGAATCCGTGCCCCGCGAGGGTAGCGTGCTACATCACTTAGTAAACTCAGTATCAATTTTTTTTGAAACACTCAAAAGCTCAAAAACCAAATACCAAGTTGGATCCACTTTCATTTGTAAACATTTTCAGTCACAACAATACACGCAGTCAATGTTATTTATAAACATTTCAGTGAATTCATTACAATCAATGGAATTTCCAGAGTCCGTTTGGGGCCCACTATATCTACAAAACACTATTTTACAGAAATTGTGGAATACATAAATAAAT
>JANIPN010000007.1:5383302-5400542 GCA_027478595.1 Erythroxylum anguifugum
TTAAATTCTCGGTCATTTTGTACTTTATGGTGTTAGATATTATTTTCTTTCAACTTCCAAACAAACAAATTTAAAGAAAGCAATACACTAGATTTTGGTTAAGATGGTTTCATATTATTTTCTTTCAGTTTTCAAATAAACAATTTTAAAGAAACTAATACACCAACATTTTCTTTAATATCTTTTAATGCTCATTATCTTTATAAGTATAAGACCTCGCTCCACCCATTCGTCTTTCTTTATTTATCAACATAACGAAAAATAAACAGTATTTAAGAAAAATTTCTTGTTCTTATTATAAGTTATAAGAAAGTTATAAGATCATGATTGGATTCGCATATGTTTAGTTAAAAGAAGAATCTTCTCTTTTGAGAATAATAAAAAAGAAAATATTTAATTAAAATATAAAAACGTGACTGAATTTGTTACTTTAAGCCATTATAACTAACAATATACATCCAAGGGTTAATATAAAGAGTAAAAGTTAACAATCGCCTCGATGTTGGGCTTTTAACCCAAACACATAATATTTTTGGACTGCAGATCTCAACGTCCTATTTTGTATCCACAATTGATGCAGTCTTTGTCAATTATCAAACGAAGAAAAAGCATGCCAAAGGATCTCCCTCAAATATACACAACCGGACCATACATGTCCTCTAGTGAATGTAATTAACTTGTCCTTTCCTGGCACTATTGTCATTATGTATGCCACGTCCTTGCTTGACCGAAAGCACTTTTTTGTGTTTTATAAACCCAACTTACGTGTAAAATACTTGTAATAAAGATATGGTATACTCAAATTATAAACTAAACCAAATGAAGAGTAAATCCAACATGTGAGAATCTTCCATCTAATTTTACTCTTTCTACTCCCATCAAATACATAACACGATGTCGTTTTGACCACCGAATAAGATTGGAGAGTCTCTAAACTCATGTTCAATAGCTAAAATGATGTCACATGATTAAACGGGAAAATGTTTTTTGTTAAGTGACCGTTTCACTACAATAGCTTAAGCTATTGTGTAAGGCTAACTTAATTAGTTTTATATATTCATTAATACACTCCCTCAAGTGAAAGTTCTTTGGGCTTGAAACTTGCACAGACTCACTCTATTTTATGCTGAATAATTGGTGAGTGATAAGATTTAAACTCACGACCACTTGATCACAAAAGCTCTTATACCATATTAAGTGACCGTTTCACTACAATAGTTTAAGCTATTGTGTGAGGCCAATTTAATTAGTTTTATATATATTTAATAACAAATCTAAACTCAAATCCAACATGTACCGGTGGTACGGATCAGTAAGTAGAACCTGGGGCAAATTAGATTGATTAACTAAACTATTTTAAAATCCAAGATGAGATCAGATATGCACGAGATATTGGTTTTTTATTTGGGAAAAAACAAGAAGACGACCGCCTTGTTAAAAATAAAAGGCAATAAATCTAAAGGGTTTGGTTGAATGGAAGAGACTCATCCATCTTGAACCAAAGGCCAGGGGTTCGATCATTGGCTTTAGGTATGGAGCAGTCTTAAATTCTTGGATCAGCTGTTCCATCCTGTGAGATGCCTACAAATCAGCGAAGGGATTAGTCACTTGATCCGCCGGTAGATACCCTGGTTTAGGACAAAAAAAAAACAAAATGCAATCAAAACAGCATTGATTAACAATGATGTGGAAAAACATTGCTGGAGACACAGAAATACAGACACTGTAGACAAGTGCGCTGAACCGAACGTAATATATGAAGTTGAACCAGCCAAGAAACTTGGAAAAGGACAAGGTTTGGAGTTAGAAAAACAATGCACCGGTTACTAAATATGTGTTTGGTTCTCAAGCGTGACAACACATGCAATGCAGTGCAATGCGAGAGTTCTTTGTGCATATAAGAAGAGAGGAGAAAAAGACAGACAAGAAGAAGAAATAAATGCTCAGCCCCAAGTGGAGAAAGGAGGGTAAGAAAAGGCCAAAACCAGCAAGAATTGAATTCGTGAAACCTAACCCACCACATCACATGCCCTTTCTCTCTCTCCCTACTTTTCTTGCCGTGGCAACGTGTGGATGCATTCACCACAGCATATTCCACTTTTCTATTCCAATCCTGTGTGAAAGCACATAAACCACTTTCCTCTCCGTCGTAGAGCTCAAACTGCCACCCCATTCAACTCTAAAGTGGTTTATAAAGATGTTTAGATTGAATGTATATACAAAAGTGAGTTCTCTACATGTTAACATACTTAGGAAGTATGTTTGATGCATCAAGACCTACACTTTTAAATGTTGTCGATGACATTTCACTTCCTAGCACGAGCAAAGATCTTACGATCTTAGTGTTTCATACTTACATATGACAAAATGAAAGTGGGAGTGGCAGTAGTGGACATGGTTGACAATGTCAAATGGTTACCTCCAAAAGAAAAAGGAATTGGCCACATCAGCTAATTCCACAAAGAAGAATCAAGAAGCATCCTCCTCCTAGATCCTAACCTTTTGCTCGGTCGGTCCCCAACAATCCCAGCCCTCCTCTCACCATCATACAACTAATAAAAGAGCCAAACTTACTTGACCCATTAAAAGACTTGAAAAGCTTGCGTTGAAGTAGACTCCTTGGTCCTTAATTTCAAAATAAAACCTATTTGGGTACATAAACAACATTTACTTTTTAAAAAAGTTTAGGAATCAGCAGCTATCTGTTCAATCAAAAACATTTTGCCATGATGACGAGCCTTTGAATAACAGGTAAAGTTATTTCTTTGTAGCTAAAAAAATAATGAGGTCGTTTAACGGAAATAATCTTTTTGTAGTCTTATGCACCGGAATTTAGAAGAGGAGTTGTTGTTATTGTTGTTGTTTTATCACAAGTATTTTGTCAAATGATGAACATAATAAATTGTCCTTTTCAAAATCTTAATTAGCGTTGAAAATTACAAACATACATACATGTCAATAAAGACTATTCAGATTTCTCCGTCGAGCTTATTAATCTCAACTTTGAAATAAAAGTGGGAATCTTCAACATATGAAGTTGGCGGATAAACTTCATGGTAACACATGTTCCACACGCACGATTTTCATTGTTTTAGAGCATATTGTTTCTCAACATGATGTCCTCACTGCATCTACAATGCAATGCGAGGTAGATGTCCAAGAAACCTTGAGATAAGGTAACATAATCCTTTTTATCAAATATATACGATTTCATTGTTCCATGATGTCAAGCAAGAAAGAGCTGAGCCTGCTTGGCCCACCTGTGAAGTTTTCTCGAATTTAAAAAAAAAAGTGAAAAAGAACGGTTCATTTTATTTATGAACATAAAGTAATAATGTGGACGGGAAAGAAGAGTTGGAAGCAGAAGATACAGTCCACACATGTGCAGTACCTGGTATGGCATTAGCAGAGGGAGGAGAGTTCAGATTCTCTGTTCAATATTATGATATTTTATTATGTCTAATAAATTTCACTCATTTATTTATGTGAATCCCGCATGAGACCTGCGGAGGCTCTGCAAATGGCTGAGATTCTATGAGACAGAATAAGATAGAGTAATATTGAATAGAGGATCTGGACTCGAGAAAGGAATGAACCAAGACTGGTTGTCGCTACCGTGAGTGTAATTAAACTTAACAGGGAAAAAAACAGTTTTATCTTAATTGTGTAGATGCAGAATGAACCTCTTTCTCTATTTTTGAACATATTTCCATAAAGATAAGTTAAAGACGTTATACTTTTGGTTCTTGTTTACTTAAAAAGAGTATCTGTAGGGGAAAGGGGATTTGTCTTCGTGGACCTGTATCTTTCAGTATTTCTGCTTTCCTTTGGTAACAAAGTGTAAAAAGATGATGTGTATATCCTTTTATCATCACTCTTATCATCAACCTTAGCGATATAAAGTGGAACTTGGATTACATGTCATGCAAGAAATAAAGCTATTGGTTAGTGGTGAGCTTGTAGCCAAACCCAAACAGTAACAAAGGGAAAGAGAGAGCAAAAACACTGGACCACTCAAAACTTCCACGCTTCTTGGCCTTCCACTATCCTCTTCCCCAACCCAGTCGCAGGGGATCATTGTATTAAAGGCTGCAAAGTGAAACACTTTCTTTTCTTTTTCTTGTAATTTGTTCTTTTTCAGATGGCGGGTGTTCTTCTTTGGGTGATTTGTCCCAAAGAGAATGCCATTGGAGCTACTTTGCTCAGCTTGATACCGAAAAGTAGGAAACAATTGGAAAGGTCCAAACTTTGTTCATCAAGACTGAAACTCTCTTCTGGGGTCTCTGCCTTTTCAAGTGCTGTGGCAAACCCAGCAAGATCTTCAGAGGAGAGGGTTTATGAAGTTGTGTTAAAGCAAGCTGCTTTAGTAAAAGAACAGAAACGAGAGAGTGGGGTGGATGTGGATAAAGATGTTGATGATACAGAAGGAATGACCGACTGGAATCTGTTAAAAGAGGCCTATGATAGGTGTGGTGAGGTCTGTGCCGAGTATGCAAAGACTTTTTACTTGGGTATTTGCACTTTTGTCCCCTCTTTCTTCGTCTTGGTTTAGTCCCTGCAACCAGCATACTTGTTCTTAAATTCTTTTATTCTCATCTTTTCAAACATAAAAAAATTGATTATGCTTGCAGCAACCAACAATCTGATTACGTTAAACTTTTTCAAAGGGTTGCCTTTGGACATGGGCGTCGGGTCAAATCCCGCTACTTAATCTCCTTTAATTAATGGTTACGTCCATACGCTTTTCGTTTAATTATTCTAAACTCTTTCTTGGGGCTAACGATCCATCTGATGTTTCAAAACCTGGAATATGGGGTTGGGTTATCAGACAGTTCAACTATAGTATATACCTTTCCAACATCTACTTGTGAGTTGAAGATTGAGATTCTCTTGTATCTTCAGCTCTGTGGTTAATTTATTTAAATCTCTTCATATTGGGACATGGTTCTGTTGTTACACGAAGAAAAACCTTGGACCTGGTGATGCAAAACGAATTGTTTCGCAAGTGCCCTGCTCCAACTTATGACACATTGCACGATTTTCGTTTTTCTCAAACTAATAATCTTTGCTGGGTGCCTATCCCGATATGTATTGTTTACCAGTAATTTTCAATTCCAGGGACTTTGCTTATGACTCCAGAGCGGAGAAGAGCTGTTTGGGCTATTTATGGTATGTGTATTTCAGGATTCATTGAATTTGCAGCGCCGCATTAATCATGTGCAGATTCCTTCTTTTTTTGTGCAAACCATGAAACGTAAAGCTATTAATTATATACTACCTTTGATAGTTCTCATTCAGTCTGATATGTTGCTTTTTGCTTGTGACTTGACGCTTGAGCCATATTTTTGCAAGAGAAGTTTGGCCTTTCGAATTGTTAGTTCCTGGGCTTCAAGATTGCTGACTCTTTTGATTTTGTCCCAAAGTATGGTGCAGGAGGACTGATGAGCTTGTGGATGGTCCCAATGCATCTCATATTACTCCTAAAGCCCTTGATAGGTGGGATAAGAGGTTGAATGACCTTTTTGAAGGTCGCCCATATGATATGTATGATGCTGCTCTATCAGATACAGTCTCAAAGTACCCTGTTGATATACAGGTAAAACAATAACTATAGATTCTGCCAGATTTTTTGTGTTTGAGCTAACTAGGTTTTCTTAATATTGTCTACTGAGAAGCCCTTCAAGGACATGATAGAAGGAATGAGAATGGACTTGAAGAAATCAAGATATAATAACTTTGATGAGCTTTACCTTTACTGTTATTATGTTGCCGGGACAGTGGGGCTGATGAGTGTTCCTGTAATGGGGATATCACCCGAATCTAAGGCTACAACAGAGAGTGTTTACAATGCTGCATTAGCCCTTGGAATAGCTAACCAACTCACCAACATACTCCGAGACGTTGGCGAAGAGTAAGCTTCTTGCTCAAACACTAGTTTCTTCAGAGATAATATGTGCCAGCGTCTGGTACATTTGAACATTTCTCTTGGTAATAAGTAGTTGAATTTACGAGTATCAGATTGGTGAAAGCTTAAGGAACTAATCAAATGTGTGTATTTGAGTTCATTAAACGGTGGGAGGATGAATACTAGGATAATGAGACTATTTGGTTGATGTTTCTCAGTGCTAGCAGGGGAAGGGTATATCTTCCACAGGATGAGCTTGCGCAAGCTGGTCTTTCAGATGATGACATATTTAACGGGAAAGTGACGGACAAATGGCGGAGTTTCATGAAGGGACAAATACAGCGTGCAAGAATGTTCTTTGATGCAGCTGAGAAGGGTGTTGGAGAGCTGAATGCTGCTAGCCGATGGCCAGTATGGGCATCTCTGCTACTATATAAGCAGATCCTAGATGCCATTGAAGCAAACGATTACGATAATTTTACAAAACGAGCGTATGTTGGGAAAGCTAAAAAATTACTCTCACTCCCTGTTGCCTACGGCAGAGCCATGCTTGGACCTTCGAACTCAGCCCAGTTGGCAAAAACTTCAATTTGATTTGAGTCCTTTGCCTGATAGTCTGTAAAAAATTCCTTTTCTGTACTATGTTTACGTTACACGAAACGATACATCTTTTGACATAGAAACAGAATCAGACAAATACATGGAACTAACTTACTACTACAGTAACAAAAATACCAAGTCGAATGATAGTACGACGTAAGATTACAAGGGACCAACATTCTTGGTTGTTTGATTTATATGTGCTAATGTAATCTTATCTAAATAGACAATCATAAGAATGGATCCACGTATTGAATTTTTTTAAATATGGGCAAACTGAAGAGTCCACTAACAAGAATTAGGCTTGGGTCAATCATTGTCCAAATAATTAGAACTAGTTGTTTGGATAGTTGGCCCTTACCACGTATAAATCCTTTAACATTTTCATGTCTAGGCAATATGAGACACTATAACACCACGTGATAGAAATAGAATGCGTCTAAGGATAAACTCTAACATTATTATATTCAATCTCCTAAATCATCCTTGTCATACCAAATAAGGGGTTTTGTCAATGCTGAGAGTAGTACTTTGCTTTAATCACCCAACATTTACATTTGGGCAAACAATAGTGGACTTGTTGAAATGTAAAAAAGAACTACTTTTTAAATACCATTCAAGTAGAAAAGAAGTACACGATACTCAGAATGGTCATTATCTCAAGGATTAGTGGAAATAGAGAATGAGGAGATAACCACAAAATACAAACTAAGATACAAGAGTGAATGGAGTAACAGTCAATTCCTTTAGGTAAGACAATGGACATGTCAAACTAAAATAGCGCTAAATCTGGAGCAGCACACAAAGTTAACAGTAACGAGAGGAGAAGTTACAACAGGAACATCACTTTTTTGGAAAATTGAATACGATCCAATTCTGGTAAGATAAATACGATACTTTTTTTTGTTTAATTTTTCAAAAATTAAAATCACTTAAAATTTTAGAACATAATTAATACGTAAAACGTAATAAAAGATGAATCGTAATTTGTATTTTATTGTGAAACTTGATCTTTTTCTTATCGTTGTCCTAAAATTGTTTTTAAAATCGACTCAACTTAACTATCGTAATCACTTATTCAAAAAAACAAAACTATCATAATCACACAAAGTGTACAGCCTCAAACGATATAGGTAAGAAGTACTAGCTTTTTTAAGCTTAAGTCTATTTATAATAAATTTTTAGCAATTTAATTGAAATTAAAGTTTAATTTCATTTAAGCTTTAATTTAAATACAATTAATTTTAATTAAATACCAATTGTGCACAAATAATATTTTAAAATACAATTAGTTCTAGTTAAATACTACTTGGGCATAAATAAGATTCAATATCTCATATTGGTCCTTATTTGGTAAATATTTCATAATTAAACTTAAAGTTTATCAAATTTTACAATCAAGTTCAACTTGATTAAAACACTTTTTATCTTTTTAACTAATTATTTTTATGTGACCTATTAAGCTCATAAATATGTTGGCAATTATAAATTATAACCTTAAATCATATTTAGGATTAGATTAATTTTAGCTCCTTTAATTTATCTTCAATTAAATAATTTATATTCATAGATCAAGATTAACATCTAATAATACATCATGACCATCTAAATATTTAGGAATGCCAAGGTGGTTTGACTAACTTATTCGTACATGATTTTTTTTGCATAATCGAGAATAACAAAACATTCTTCCTAATCACTTTAGGGTGATTAATCCTATATCGATCACTCAACTACCTCTGTATAGTTTATATTATATCCAATGACCATCAACTAAACTACCATCAACTGGAATACGTCATTGGTAGTATCAACATATAACAATCATTATATAAGATATTTTGGTGATCACAAGTCAAATGATCACTTATACAATTATTACATAGAGAATTTTCATAGACATACAAGTAATATTCTAAATAAAATTCTAATATGTGGTCAATTTAGTAAACTTGTTCTTGAACAAACACTTATATATTTGTTTAAGTATCTTTATACTTTAGTTTTTGAGATCTACTACTTTCTTCATAAGGAAGAAACATAACGTGTACCGATATTTTTATCCTTTATTAATGTTAAGTCTTAATATAATAATGAATAGGAACAATTTAGAATAATACATAAACACAACATAAATCTCATAATTATTATCTCATCATAATTTCATTTGTGATGTATATTTATCCTGTAAACTTTATCATATACATATAAATATGTATAAGATAAAATATGTCTTTAAATAATACTGCCACTAAACTATAATTAACCGATTGACTATAACACATAAACCAACACTTTTTTCATAATTACACTTGTAAAAAGTGTATTCCCATCTTGTGGGACAAGAAATCTTCTTATATATTTTTGGCAACGTAATAGAGGTAAAGGTGAAGGTCAAGTAATAAGAGTAAAATGGACAACAAACCATTGGTAACTGGTGTGGTAATAAGAGGAAGTCGACTAATAAAAAAGTTAAAACATATGAAAAATAGTCTAGAGAGAGAATAATAACAGGTAGGCTCAAAGAAAGTGATAATTGTTGGAGTTTGTAAATTTTTTTCTTAAAGATAATAATTATTCATTTATTTAAAGGCTACGTATTTTATTTAGAAATTAAAATAATCTTTTTGTGTTTTTTTATAATTGTAATAGGAAGTTTAAAAATATTTTAGTTTTGTGTGTTGCTTTTATTGTAATGAAAAGTCTAAGGATCTTTTAGTTTTTGTATGTAACATTTATTACAATGATCTAGATTATATTATAAATATAGTTTTTCATAAGAAGAAACATATGGGAAGATAGAAACAAAGTGTTTTATTTTATGAAGCTCATTTTCTTTATATCATAGAAGAAAATTTCTTCTCACCATTTTTCTCTTCATCTTACTAGCCAATTTCATTTTTCTACACTTTATTTTGTAGTGGTATCATAGCGTTACTTCTTAGAGGTTGTAAGGTAATTTGAGTTTCTACTTGAGAGTGATTTGGGTGTAAGCATATGAGATTAAGAGTTAAACACTTTGATAATAAGTGATTATGGCCTCAAGTGATTTTTGTTTATTTTCTCCTCCACCATCTAAATGAGACAATTATATAGTTTGATGGCTTAAGAAAAGAAGCATGAAGAGGATAAAACTCAAAAGTCTAAAGCTCTCACTTGTATCTACGCTACCTTAACTGATATAATATTCTTTAGGATTACAATACGTGAGACAATAAAGCAAGCTTCAGATAAGTTAAACAAAGACCTTGGAGTGATGAAGTTAACACATTGAGTTTGAATATGAGTTACTTATGACTTTAAAACGTGAGTTTGAGATGTTTAAAATGAAAAAAAAATTGAGTTATTTAAAGACTATACAACCAAGGGTATGAAGTTGATCAACAAGATGACACTTTCTAGTGAGGATCTTACTCACCATAAATTTGTTGAGAAGATCATGATTAGTGTTCATGATAACTTTAAGGTAAAAATTACAATAATTGAAGAGTTATGTAATTTAAAAACTCTCTTAATTGTTGAACTTGTCAACTAGTCATAAGCATATGAACAAAGGGCCTATATCATAATTGATGAACTAGTTAAAAATGTATTTCAAACCAAGTAAAAGGGTAAGAAGCAATTTTTAAAGATATAAAGAACTTTTTTATCATAAAAATAAGGGCAATGTTAAAACCTTTAAGGAACTTGACAAACAAGCCAAATTTCCCCCTTGTGGCATTCGTAAGAAGCCAAATCATGTTGAGAAGGATTGTTGGTTTAAAAATAAACCTATATACCATTATATATCTTGTAACAAAGTGGGGCACACAAAAATACTTTATAAAGCCAAGGAAACCTAGAATTCTCATCAATTTTATCTACCAAAACAACCTCCTCAATAAGCTAATTATGTAGAAGACTTATAAAAGGGGATTTTCACTTGTTTATGGAAACTTAAAAATAAAATTTTATAGAAAATATTTCTTAGTTTTTTAATTGCATATGTACTAGTCATATGGTAAAACATTCTACGATGTTCATCTCACTTAATAAAACAATCAAGAAAAAAAAAACTTTCTTAGGAAATGGAACCATTGCATAAGCTAAAGATAATGGTCAATAGTCATCAATACTTGGAAAGATATAAAGAAAATCTTTTATATTCTCTTTTGGCCAAGTTGGTCTCATAATTTGCTTAGTGTGGCTTAAATGATGTGTAAGAATTACTCTCTTTATTTTATCGGTAGAGAATGCAAAATATATGATCCTTATGGTGTTGAAATTGCAAAAGTTCAAATGTAACATTTTGCTTAAATCTTATTTCAGTTAAAAAATGCTTTTGGTGTCAAAAACAATGAACTTTTAAATGAAATATAATATTTGTCCATGTCAAATTAAAATCACTACTGATCTTGTTAGAAACATGCCTAAAATTTTTTGTATTTGATAAATTTTTTGGAAGTTGTTAAGAAGGAAAAATACACATACAACCATTTCTTGTTGATAGAGTGATTAGAGATAAAGAAAAGATAGAGCTACTTTACACTGATGTTAGTGGGTCAATGAGGATGACTTCTTCGAGTGAAAATAAATATTTCATATTATTATAGATGATTTAACAATATTAACTTGGATTTAATTTATTGTCAACAAAATTCAAGTATTTTCTATGTAAAAAAACTTAAATCTTTGGTTAAAAACTTAAGTGGTTTTAGAATCAAGACTCTTAGTTTAGCTAAAGACAAGGAGTACACTTAAATTCAATTTAATCAAATGTATGAATATTATGGAATTAAGAATCCATTATCATTTGTTCATTCTCCACAACATAATGGGGTTTTAGAGAGGAGGAATATGATAGTCCAAGATATGGGAAGATGTATTTTGTTTAAGAAAAAATTGTTAAAGAAATTTCGGGTAGAGGCAATCTACACCTAATATTATTTGCTTAACATGTTACCTACGAAAGTAGTTAATGTTATAACACCTGTGGAAGCTTGGTAAGGCATTAAGTCTTCTACCAAACATTTAAAGATTTTTTGTTCTATTTGCTACTCTCATCTTCCTTCTACAAATGAAACTAAGCTTGATGATAAAGCTTTAGTTGAAATCCTTGTTAGTTATGCTTTTAAGTAAAAATGGTATAGAATTTATGAAATGAAATCCAAGAAAGTTTTTTTCTAGTAAGGATGTAATTATGGATGAATGTAATAATTGGGATTTTGAAAGACAATAAGTTTCTTGGAAAAATTTTGATTCCTTATTTTATTCAAACTCTATAATAACATTAACCAGTTTTTTAGGGATATTTTAACAAGGTTATAGCTCAAATTCACTTCCTAGTGTTGATTGAAACCACGTATATAATAGTTTACAAACTCAAGTTTAGGTGTATGAGAGGTGCAATTTTGCTATTATTGAACCTAGTATTTTTCAAGATGTTGCCAAGTTAATTGAATGGGTAACAATAATGAAAGAAGAAGTGAACATGATAAAGAAGAATGAAATTTGGGATTTGGTTGAGAAAAAAAAAAGACAAGAAAGCTATTATTGTCAAATGAGCATTTATAACCAAATTTAATCTTGATAATTCTATACATAAGTTTAAATTAAGATTAATAGTAAAAGACTATACTCACTAGTTTAGAGATAATTTTGGGGATATATTATCTCTTGAGCAATAGAGTCCTTATTCCTAAATTAATTTGACCAAAATCTCTTTCTAATTAAAATATCCTAAGAACATGTTGATTCAATTTATAGACTCTTGTGATAAGTTTCCCCTTAACTTAGAAAGATCATATAGTACTTTCTCGAGCAACCTATTCAATCCCCATTATTCATGTTATGATCTAAACATACAAATGATCTCTCAATCTTAATATATAAATTTGATTATTGAATCTTCAACTCTCATTCCTTTTATTCAAATCAATATAAAAATATAAACAAATTAGAAGATAAATAGAAATTTCATTAAATCAAAGCATTAGTTCAAAAAACTAAGTCTTAGAATCCATCTATTGATGGATCTATATTTCAATTAATTCATAATAAGACAAGAAAAAATTACATGAGAAAGAAAGAACAGAAAAAAAAAGAAAACATCATCATGATTCTTAAATCTTTAAGCTCTTGTTAAGATTTCTTGTTCTTTTCTTAGGATTTTCTCCTAATGAATTATTTTTTCTTTTGAAATTGACATGTCAAGTAGTTTTTTAATATTTTCAACCTTCTCTCTTTTAAGCCTTGTAAAACCCTAATTTTCTCTGCCCAACACGACCCTAATACGGTATCGTGTTAGGCTCCATATTACTTCATCTCTAATTTTAGAATTTTCATATAACTAATCCATATTGGTGAATAAGGGTTAACACTGGGGTATGTCACAAGCACTTAGAGAAACATCTACTTTTAATATGGCCTGGATATCATGACATATTAGTGTTGTGTTCTCTGGGTAAATTGTAGGAGATCCTAAAAAAATATTAGCAAATCAAACATGCAGAATTAGATTCTCCACCACTTATTCAATTATAGAGGTCATCAAATTATTAGGCAACTAGTTACTTGTATCAATTTATAAACTAAATTTATTACACAATTCTTCAAACTTCATCTTAACTAACAAAACTGAACTTTATGTATAAAATATGATAGAAATTTTTTTATCTCTTTAACATGTTCATACACCATATTAAAATAAAGTAGAACATCAAATTCAAGAAAATTAAGAGCATTTAGAAGCTTGTTTCAAAAGTTACCTAACCTTTTTATACTAGAGTAAACACTTTATCATGAATACTCTTAGTTACTCAACTAGGTCACTGTCTCAAATGGCTACTAGCACCACTCTTTAACTTTAACCTTTTTAGTAATATGATGCTAACGAAATGAAATTATTTAATGCTCAATTATTCATACTTATCTTTTTATATATTATAATGAAAGTATTAAAAGTTACATTTACTTAATACATGTACAATTTATATAAAAATATCATGATGTAAATCAAATATTCATTTTCTAAATTCTTCCAGCATGTGGAAAAGCACACTATCAAGGTTTAACTTGTAGTACCAGGCTATAACTATGGAGGACATGGTAAAGAGGGCATTAAGCTAGAAAGTTGGAAATAATAGTGACTATATAATGTTCAAATTGAGTATGAGCTGCTTCAGTTACGAACTATGGAAGGAAAGAAACATCAAAACATTTCGCAGAAAAAAAGAACTTAATAAGTATATGTATCACAACATGAAGGAACTGATAAAGGTAAAAAAATTACACCAAAGTTGTTATAACACAATCATATTTGAATAGGCTTTTAACTAAACCGTGAAGAAGACAAAAATTCAACATAAAGCAATAAATTAGATACAAGAGAACTATATATTAGAGGCGCAGGCAATGAAAAGGATCAGTAGGGACCTCGAGGCTAAAAAGTTTAAAGACACAATAGCTATTTATGGCTTCAATACTTAAGAATCAATAATTCATCAAGGATAAAAAAAACATTATAGGAATGCATGCAATGAAAAAGGAAAACGAAACTTACCTGGATAAGCAAGATTTAAAATGAAAAAATGATAAAGAGAAAAGATGGCAGAGCTCATGATATGGTTTGTTCCAAATCAATATAAAATCATCTAAAGGTTAAAATTATATGTTGATTAACAGGAAAATAGGAAGAAAAGATACACAATCAGTTTGGGGCTTGAGTGGCTAAAAACCAAACAACACACCTTTTTGTAAGAAAGACACGTGTAACTAAAGCAACAGACCCATTTTTGTATTTAGTTTGTATACCGTAGCTTTTTGAGACTTGAATATGAATATGTATTGAGAAAATATTAAGTTAGATTCTTACTTTACATGAAAATATAAAAATTTTATTTCCAAAAAAAGATAACAAACTACTAAAATGATAAAGATGAGTGAAAGATACAAACACGTGATTTTAACGTTGAAAATTGTCTAATGTTAAGGTTAAAAAAATTACAAGACAAACTAACAAAAAATTTATAAACGATAAATCTTTCAAGCTCTAACTCAAGAATACCTCACAAGATAATAACAAATAGTTTCTCTAGCTCTCTCTCTCTTGAGTTCTTAAAAAAAACCTTCTAGGATTGAGTATAATTTGATATATATATATATGTATGTATGTATGTATGTATATATGTATGTATATATAGCAATACTACTTCCAACTAATCCTAGATATCAAAATTTAATTAAACTATAATTAATGAATGATATTTACACTTTAAAACTCTACTTTTATTAAGTGTTTATGTCTCATGCAACTTTAATCTCTCAAACTTTTCTTTAAATCTCAAAAGGATAAGATTTTATACCTCATACGGTCACCTACACAGTTGTTTATAGTGAGTATGTTTGACCTTTAAGCTTCAAAGCTCGACATCGTGGAGATACATAGTTACACTAAGTTACATGGTTAGAAGCTTCAAAACTCGTCATCGTGGAGATACATAGTTAGACTGAGTTACATGGTCAGTAGATGGACACCGTCGTGTCTGACTCTACACTAGTGTGTCTGATTTTAAAGCATCACCTTTTAACTTGCACACAATTACAAAAGCTTACACAATTATGCACATAGTCTTGTCCACCATTGAAACATATATGTGCCTTTCAAACACAGGTATGCCCTCTAGAAATAATTTTCAATTATCAGTTTTTGATTCAAATTGACCTGAACTTTATTCCTTTTGATCCATAAAGATAGCTAACACTTTTGGAGCCTAAATTTAGTGGTTTTCATATGCTAAGATCCATAAAATAGGGTTAGACCCATAATAATATCCTCCTCTATCCCATTTCGAAGGAGAAATCAATTGCCCCATTGATCATTTGAACACCATCCTAACGAACTATCTATAAAGCTGAAACTTACTTCTAGGAATTACCTTCGTTAAAATGTCAACACCATTTTTATCTGTGTTCTTCTTCGAAGAACACATCTCCTCTTTTGTTGACTTGAGCCAAAAGTCTTTGTCTTCAAGTGACTACACTTTTTGGAAATTCTATGGCTCCCCTTAGTAGTGACCGGGAGATATTTTGAACTATGGTATCTCATCCAAGGCTTCTTCCCTCAAGTTGACCTTTGAATTTGGACACCTCCTAACACTTGGGTGGGTTGCTCCTTCTACTCATGATGCTTACGGACCTTTTCTACATCATCCACAAGATATGTCTCATGTGACTCATTACCATTAGATTCCCCTTGATCATTATCATCTTAACTAACTTATATTTGCCTTATTCACTTGTAGGTTGATCAACAGAAGTAGGAATAAGAATAGAATTTACAGTACTGAATAACAAACTGCTAGAAGTAGTATTGTCTTTTTTATGCAACCATACATTTTATGTTTGTAAAACATTACACCCCAGCTTATAATAACCTTTTAGTTTTTTTATTCGTAGCACCTATAGCCAAACTCCTTGTCACCATATACAATGAAAAGGATTAGTCTTCGAATCTAGTTTTCAGTATGTACTCAAGTGCTTAAAAGCCTTGCATCCTAACACCCTTAGATGCCTATAAGATGGATCCTTCCTTTTTTATACTAGCTGAGGAATATTATGATCTAAAGGGATAGAAGGAGTTTTGTTGATCACGTATACAACAGGTTGGACTGCCTCACCCTAAAAGGACTTCGATAGTCTTGACATTTAAAGCATACACCGAACCTTCTTAATAATTGTTATGTTCATCTTCTTGATAACACCATTGTACTGTGGGATACCAAGTTCTGTATTCTTATGCCTTATGTCATGTCTTGCATAATATTCTTCAATTTTTTTGGAGATATGGTCTCCATTATTGTTGATTTATGGACATTTAAGCTTTCTCTTCATCTCTATTTCCACTATGGCATGAAATTTGTGAAAGGTCTTATACACCTGGCTTTTTATTTTCATTATGACAACCTTAGTATTACGTATAGCACCATCAATAAATGTAGCAAAATACTTTTTATCTCCCAAGGACTCTTCCTCTATGGGACCATACATGTCAAAGTGCACCACTCTGACACCATCTCCAACTTAGTCTTCCTATGTTTTGACCACGCAATGATCACATGGGTTAAGAGAAACAACATTCTTTGTAAGGATAAGTGATTTCCTAGCTACTAACTTGATCCCTTTCTCACTAATGTGTCCCAATATCCAATTCCATAAATCTGGAGAAGTATTCTCCTCAATAGCATGTATACCTTCGAGTGTACTTGTTTCCACTTGTCATCTCTAAAAGTATGTCGATATCCCTCTTGTTCATGCACATTAATAGACTAAAAATTGAAGCACAAGTCTGAAATATGATGTACACCTCTTAAGGTCAACAAGCATCCTATATCAGTTTGGACTCGAATGTTACCTATACCGACGACATTAGCGAAGCTTTGATTGCCCATCTTTACACTTCCAAAATCACCACTTCTATAGTTAAAGAAGTACTCCATCTTCAAAATATAATGGTATGATGCTCCTGTATTGACAAACCACTTGAAATCTAAGTGACTAATATGGAGACACTTACTGGTCACATGAATAAATGACACTTCATCATCTGTGCTTAATGTCATTGATACAATGTTTGTAACATCCCGTTACTGGTAGCAAGGGTATTATGGTCATATTGAGTAGGACTGATAGGTTTCATTGCATTCACTGACTGAGTATGTTACTGGCCTCTAATCATAGAGGAACAGGTTTCTTGCAT
>JANIPN010000007.1:5400642-5412471 GCA_027478595.1 Erythroxylum anguifugum
ATTGACAAACCACTTGAAATCTAAGTGACTAATATGGAGACACTTACTGGTCACATGAATAAATGACACTTCATCATATGTGCTTAATGTCATTGATACAATGTTGTTATCATCTCGATCATTCCAGTTATCTTGCTTCTTCTGGTCTTTTTTCTTTTTATAGTAGAACTTCTTTATATGACTAGGTTTGGTGTAGTAAAGATAGATTATGGTCTTCTTTCCATCTTCCAGTTTGGACTTGATCTTCGACTTGCCTTATCCTTTAGGACCTCTACTCTTACTTCTTCCTTTGTTTTCTATCAAAAGACCCTGTACATTTTTTACACCAATTTCCTTCCTTATAATCTCTTCATTGAACATGTTCTCTTTGATCACATCCAAAGAAAGCACACCATTTGGAGTGGAGTTATCAATAATCACAGCAAAGTTTCCCAACCATCTAACAAGGAACTTAACAAGATCAAAGTTTATAATTCATCATCGAGAACGATCTTCATCATAGTGAACTTGTTGATGATATCCTAAAAATTGTTGAGCTACTCTGACACTGATTTTCCAACCTTCAACTTAAGATTCGCAAGCCTTTTAATCAAGGAGGCTTTGTTACGAGTGATTTTCCTCTCATAGAGACCTTCCAATTTCTTCTATAACTTGAAAGGATCCATCTCTTAGGATAAGTGGTTAAACATATTGATATCAATACACTATCTAATATTCCCAGGGTCTCTTGTTTCATCTTCTCCCACTATTTATTTATCATCTCCTCCAATTTAGACAAGACATTGTTGTTTACACTATTTTCAACATTGATTGGATAATAAAGATCCTTGCAATAGAGATCATTGATTGATTTGTTAGTATGTGATATATGTTTATAAAGATTTATCAGTTTTATCACAAGTGTGCAGTGTAGCTGTAACTAGCACTAGCAAGTACGGGTTGATTCTATGAGGATTGTAAGTACTAATAATTCCTGGTTGATTAAATGAAATCTCTTTCTCATTAAAACCCCTAAGTTTGCATTATCAATTTGTGATTTGCATTATCGATTTGTGAATTTCACTATTAGATTTGACCCTAATCCAAAGGATTTATGTTGACCAATCTCTAGGTTTGCGTACAACTTCTTCCAATTATGGTAATTCTATTCTCACAAGATTTCTCAGTCTATTCGTATGAAATCAAATCATGGAATAATATCCCGAATATATTAGTTCAAGAATATAACACATAATTTAATCTCAATAAATCAATTAATAAAGTTGCATTAAATAAAAGATCAAATCATATTATTATCACAACTTAGGATTCATCACACCTAGGGACTAAAAAACTTAGTTCCTATCCATAAAAAACAAAATAAATAACAAATATTTAAAAGAGTAACTATAAAACAAAGAAATCATAATTCTAAATCTTCCTTTTTCTTCTAATGGATTTTCTTGCAATTTGGATTGAATGAAGCTCTCTATTGGATCTTGTGACATTATCTTCGTGTTTTCCTTATCCCTTGCTCTGAATTGTCATCTCTCTATGTTTCTTACTACTCAAAATTACTTAAAAGCTCGCCTCCTTCTTATTTGGCTCCGATCACGTCGTTTTATAGTAAAAACTAGGGTCGTTGAGATATATACGGTTAACATATCTGGATGTGTAGATATCTCCAAAACTAGCTAAATTTGTAATTTTACATGGGCACAAAGACTTACATAGGCAACATACACGGCTATGTATATCCACATTTATTAATGTGTAACTTCACGTGACCAAAAACAATACTCTTTCAAATCTTTACATGTTTACAGAGACTTACACAGTCACTGTATATAGTCGTGTAAGTCCTCGTTTTCCTTAAATCTTTGTTCCATGTCACAATTTCATTCGAATTCTTCTCCTTTTGATTCATGAAGGCAATTATCACTTATAAACACATTTGAAATGAATTAAGTAAAAAATACTATAAAACCATTAAACAAAAAGTAAAACACAATAAATATGGGTATATAATTATAATACATAATCATTTATCAATCTTCCATTATAAGTCTCCATACCGAGTAGTTGATCGACATCAACTTCATCATAGAGCTATTGTCACTCTCCATAACTAAGTCTCTAATACCATTTGTTGGGGCTCTAAGCAATAAAGCTAATAAAGTCTTCAATTTCACTTATCCAATAACAAACTACTCAAACGATAAAGACAATAGAAAGACAACAAAAATACGATTTTAACGTCAAAAAATCCTCCAGTGTAGAAGTAAAAAACCATAGGATAAACCAATAATAAAATATACTAAATCAAATAATAAGATACAAATGATAAATATTTCAAGCTCTAACTCAAAAATACCTCACAAGATAGCTATAGATAGTTTTTCTAGCTCTCCCTCTTGAGTTCTCTAAAAACAATTCTAGGGGCTTAGTAAAAATTGACATATATATATATCAAAATTCAATCAAACTATAGTTGATGAATGCTATTTGAACTATAAAACTCTTTTTTTAAAAAGTGTTTCTATCTCATGCAACTTCATTCTCTCAAAGTTATCCTTAAATCTCAAAAGAGTAAGATGTTATACAGCACACAATCAACCACATGACTGTGTCTAAGCTTTAAGCTTTAAAACTCTGACATATTAGAGATACACAATTATAGTGAATTATACAGTCATGTTTGATTCCACACGGACATGTATAATTTCTAAGTGTCACCTTTTAACTTGAACATGATTAAAAAAGCTTAAATGATCAAACACACCTTTGACATGGGTGTGTCCTCTAAAAATAGCTCTTACTCATTAGTTTTTGCCTCAAATCTACCCAAACTTTGTTCTTTTTGATCTATAAAGGTAGTTAACACTTCCAAAGCCCAAATTTAGTGGTTTTTTTCAAGTTAACATCCATAAAATAGGCTTACACCCACAATAAATATAAGTCTAAGAAATTTTAGTGAGGACTTCAAGGATTATGTGAATCATATTAAAGTTACAAACTTAAAGTTTGAGGGAAACTTCTCTGCTTGAGTAATAAACAATGTGGTTGTTGATATATAAGGAAGAAACTTGATAGATCCTTAGGCAACAAAGACTAGTTAACACAAGCAAAGCTATTTTTTTTATACCCCTTTATTCTCATATCACTGCCTTATCATTATTTAAAATCTCTCCTACAATCAGACTAAAAGAGTAGCATTTCACTTCAATAACTACCTAGTTAAGGTATAGGAGTTTGAAAAAGCCATCTTTAGGGGATTATTATCATCCTTTCAAGATCATAAGGCCTTTATTTAAATGAAGAAACTCTAAATGAGGAAAAAAAGAGCTCAAATTGCTAACCTAGAGAACGTTTTACAATATATAAATGTCTATAAATACTACTAAAATTAAACTAAAGCAGGAATAAGAAGAGATTTATTTGAATCTTAGGGATAATTAATAACTTTGTTTGACTACACAAAAGCTTTAAAGGTTCATAACTCCTTGCTCAGACGAAAATCCAGAATCTAATAGCTTAAGAAATAGGACAAAAATTCCAAATTCATCCACAAAAGCATCACTTCCAGAAGAAACATTAATAGGATTACTTCCTTACACAAATAGAATGGTAATTTGGCTTAATCTTAAGATGAGATTAAGCACAAAGCTTATGACTATTTCCTAAACACTCTTAGTTCTTAAGCCAGTAGATCTTCATCAATACTATTACTAAAATCCTCTATTATAGACCACCTAAGCGAGAATTCATAAACTCTTTGCAAGCCTTTCAATGTAGATGATATAAAGAGAACTATTTTTAAACTCAATTTTGGTAAGTTTCTTAGTCTAAATGGTTTAAATGCTTGTTTCTTTCAAAAATCTTGGCATCTTATAAAAGAATTAGTAACTAGTGTAATCTCGGAATTATTTGAGAAAGGGAAATTGTTAATACAGATCAATAAAACCTATTTAATCCTTATCCTTAAAATTCGCTACTCTTGCTGCCTTAAAAATTTCAGGCCTATCTGCAATTGCAACAATCTTTCTAAGATCATTGCCAAACTTCTTACTTCCACACTCATGATCATTCTAAAGCCTTTCATAAATGAGTCAAAAGGATGCATTCATCCAAGGCAAGCTAAGGAATTGTTTAAATGTTATAATAGGAAAATCTCTTTCAATAATTATGCTATCAAGGTGGATTTCTATAAGGCCTTTGATTCAATAAACTCAAATTGTATATTGCACATTCTTGAGGCATTCAAGTTTCCAAAATTCTTTGTCACTTAGATCAACCAATGTATCTTTACTATATTTTACTGCATTTTGATTAATAGAGAGCCAACTAATATATTCAGAGGAGGAAAAAGACTAAGAAAAAGGATATAATATTTCCTCATCTCTTCATTATTTGTATGGGGACCCTTACTAAGTTGATTGATCACAACATTCAACTGGATAACAACTTCAAGTTTCACACTAAATGTAAGAAGCTGAAACCTTTCAGCCTCTCATTTGATGATGACTTGCTTCTTTTCTTAAGTGTTGAGAATATATTAGTGAGTACATTAATGTTAGCCCTATAGCTATTAATAAAGAAAAAAATTCATTTGGTTGTCTCTCTAGGGGCCAAACACCTATCCAGACGGTTATCCTCTATAATAGGTCTCTAACTCAAGGATACCCCATTTTCCTTATGCCAATCACCAATAAAAGAATCCCATTTAAAGAATGTTCTCCTCTTTTAGAGAAGATCTAGAAAAGAATCTGCAACTGGTGCAATTGAAGCCTCTCTTTTATAGGCAAGTTTCAACTGTTCACTTCAACCCTCAATATATATAATATCTTATATATATTCTTGCACAATATATGTAAGATATTGATATTTTTTGGAATGACTAAAACTAGTTTTACTTCTTTTACCCATATTATTACTAACAACACACACAAAAAACAAAAAGAGTACATGATTAATTGCGCAGCATAGTTGATATTCATATTTAACTATCATAGATAATGAATTACCATTGGAGATGCTAGTATACCAACATTTATCAACTTGCATTACGTTATTGCAAGTTACAAACTGCCAAAGGACTACTGTCTATCATATTATATACCCATGTAATAACTTCATAGTCGAAGCATGAGATTCTAAAGAAGAACGTGACACGTGGAGCTAGTCCCAGCCTTGGAAGATAAATTTGTAGGTTAATGAGTCTGTAAAATGCTTAAAATAGGAAAATAAATGGTGAAAATTTGTATTGACTTCCAAAGTAAAACAACTCCAGAGGGAAGATGGTGAGTCGAATACCTCACCTTTTGCTCCCCTCTAATTCGTATTTGCCTGTGATAAATGAGTTCAAGAGGCATATCAATTTCTAAAAAGAAATTTTTCTCCCGCTTTAAATAATATAAAAAAAGCCATTTACAAGTGTGATTGGAGAAATAGAGATAGAATACACAGAGTATGATGCCAAACTTGCTACACAAGTTATCTCATCATTACCAAATCTTCCATCAGAGCATACCATTTCAGTGTCTCTTTGCTAATGTCTTCTTGAGTCCCCTGATAATCTTTCCAAACCACATCAAGTTCATGACAGACAGAAGTACTGGAACCACTGTTGTTAAGAACACACCTAAGCTCCGCATTTGCTTCACCTGTTATCCAAAAATAACAACATACCAATTCAACCTTAATGCAACAAGAACAAGTTGAAATTATATTCATAAGTCACCATAACCTTCTATGGCATTTTATTAATATCGTTGAGTAGTACAGGACAACGATAAACTTAGTAAAACTGGAGTATATATTAACTGTTAGCTCGCTTGTTCACTTTGCTAGGATGACAAAAGAACACAAGCCAGAGCTCGCTCTTTTCCTCGTCTCTTTTCTTTCTTCTACATTTTCCACATTGAGATCCCAGTTGGTTGATATTTTACATTGTTCATATGTATAGTAACAAGAGATTTCCTTAAGAACTTGTTACCATTACTTTTTAATTAGTAGTTGTTGACGACAAATAATTATAAATCTTGTGATGAAAGATGAGATACAACTAAGTTCGACAACTTTAAAACTGATTATCTATGGGAGTAGATTTCCGTACCAGTTTTGCATTTAACACTTTCTTCTATGAAACATAAGAAACAGGATAAAAGAGAAGCCAATTTTCCACGTTCGACAGTTACCTGATGAAAATGTAAGTGCACGTGGTAAAACAGGTAAATGAACAGGAGTATCCTTGCAACCTGCACATAGAGTTGAGCTCCCTCAGCATGCACGTGAAAAAAAAACCAGGAAATTTGAACTGCTTTAAGAATATCTACAACTTTCTGACTTCACATACCAGCCAAGCAAGGAATATTACAACCCCATTTATTAGATATGCTTTAGACCTCTTCATTCCAGCTGTGTCAAGGTACCTTCATGTACTTGAGAAAAGTAATTAAATACAAGTGATAAATTCAAAGAATTAGGATCAAGCAGTCAAATACTTTTACCATCTTAAATTGATCCCAGGGGTTGTTGTCTCAGATATAAGAACCATGAAAATGTAGAGTTGCCCCTCCCCGGTCAACATTGCATACGCAACAGAGACCATGGAAAGAAGATGATGAATCACCTGAGTAAACCATATTAGCATTAGATTCTCAGTTTCAATTTAAATAACCTGACATTATTTGGGGAAACCTGATGTCAAGGAAAAAAGAAGGAAGGGCATGGCTTCAAAACCTGCTTGTTTACTTTTACATTTTACACATAAAAACTCTTAAACAGTATTTGCAAAGGAAGATTTCAGTGGTAAAATAAGTGCACCTATTTATAAATGGAACAGGAAACGGTTGTGATGCCATGGGAGATTGACGGACTGGACTATGAACATTTGACATGGATATTTTGGACAATTACACACTTGGAATCAAATTGATTACAGAGATCTGCATACGTTACAGCGCTTGGATGGAAGTTTCTTTTTTTTTTTAATCTCTAGGCATGGTCTTTCAAGTATTTGATCATTTTTGGTTATTGGGTATAATCTGAATTAAAATGCTTTCATGAAACATCGATCTGGCTTAAACTTTTTCGTGCATTTGGCCAGTACTCATATGAACTCAAAATTGACTTTAAGCATGGGCAAAGAGAAGACAGAACTTAACTGATGCCAAAGTAGAAAGAAAGATGAGAATAAGGAGAAGGTTATAGTTGAATTATGAAATGTAAACATGAAAACAAGAAATGGATAGCCAAGCATGAAGAAATGGATGCCCTTGTGGCCAGGAACAAATGGTCCATTAGTTGGGGTAATAACTTCAGATTTTCATTTTCCTTACTTGGAATAGGTTTCTAGCATGTGTAAAAGAAATTACATAATATTTTCAGCATTAACAATCAGAAAAGAAAACTAGAAGAAACGATAAAACTATCAACAAAAAATGCAGCAGTTAGACAACACAATTTTATAGTTGATGTATCATTTTAATCAACAAAATATGCCTAAATGAAATGAACTGAAATTTGGAAAGGATCTTCTACTAGCCAAAGATCTAATGTCATTTAGACAAGTAAAATATACTTACAAATTCCATCCCTCCTAAAGCAGGATAAAACCAAATGATCATCCCAAGATCAGCAATGAAGTAACCAACACAAACCTGTCAAAATGACAGAAGACTAAGCTGAGAAACTTTGTGGGTGGGAAACAATAACGAAGAATATACAAATGCATTATGTAGAAATATAATAGATGTGAAATCTAGCTATTACGGACTTCAGAATAGTTACAGAAACAGATACAAAACATGGCACAAAAACGAATTGCTTCAGCTTAAATTATCAGTTCTCTGTGTGCATAGTCGTACTAACGTGAGAATATCATACGAAAAATTCACTTGAACATGTAGTGCAGAAAACATGCACGCCTACTTAGTGAACATTATGCCCTGCGTATGAAGAGAGCATCTATGTCATTCTCGATGAACATCTAATAGTACATCAAAGAAGCCACAACAAAAAAGAATGTAGGGTCCGTATACTATAGGTGTGGATGTAAAAGGAAACACAGTAGCAATAACTACCAAGAATCAAAAACTCTAAACAAATGAAACAACACCCCATTTTGTTTCAGCGCATATCATTCGTTCCTTGTTCCTAGCACCATCTCCATCATAATTCTAGTACTCACAGATTTACTTACTTGATATGCTCTTTCCCTATTATGGTGAATGTCCTGTTAACTTGCTTGGATCGTCATCACCTAAAGCACATGTTATGATATTATATAGTTGAGTTGCAACGCTTTTTATAACCTACGTAACTTGTTAAATTTGCGTCAGAACAATGTCACATGTCAAATTATTGGTCTTCATATGCTACACATCACATCCATCCTAAATTCACCAGTTCCAACAATTGGCTTACTTGATATGGTACTTCCCAGTGATTAGTGACTAGGCTTGCTCACTCACTAGTTATACTTTAAAAAACACATATTTTCTGCGAATGCAAATAAACTATCTTAATGAAGGTGAGCCTTGGAGTAACCGGTAAAATTGCTCCTTTGTAACCTTAAGGTCACAGGTACAAGTCGCGGAAACAATCTCTTTGTAAAAATACAAAGGAAAGGTTGCGTACATTATGACCCTCCCCGGACCCCCGCAAAGCGGAAAGCCTTGTGCACTAGATACGTTGACTTTCAGATCAACTATCTTGCTTTTATTGCTTGTCTAGCTTCCTTATTTCGCCAAGTCCTTACAAAAATCACATAAGCAATACAAATTACTAGTTGAATTTCCATTGCTATGTGTTCACAGGTTAACCTTTATTAGGAAACCATTCAATCCAACATCATATGAAATGTGATTAACACAAAAAAGTACGAAACTACCAAAAGTGAGGATATCAAAACTTGAACTCGAGACCTTTTGATCACAAAAGACCCCAACACCATGTCAAGAATCCAGTCAATGTAAAAGTTAAGCCATTGGGGGATGCCCAAGAATGAATCTGTTATATTACTCTAACGATCTTGACTACTCAGTTTACTTTACATTTCAGGAACTAAAATACCAAGATGTTTTGATTTTGTTGAATGATATTGAATCAAAGATAACTATCTCTCGCATTGGAGAGAAGACTTCATTTATCTATTTATTTAACTCACCAAAATTGGACAAGTTCATTCTATTTTTAGGTTACATATATGAAGGTAACTGCTTGGTTCTGTAGCCCTTGACCTTTTCAGTTTCATTGATCAAAGAGAACCATTTGCACAATTCTCTTACAAATAATCTCAACTAATTCCTTCTCCCATGTTTTTCCATATGCTAATTAACAATTTTGCACAGATAAACTTTTCGCTCATTCAAGTGCAATGCCATTGAAAGAAGTTCGTAACTGTGACCTACCTACATCCAAAAAAGAAGGTGATGCTTCTATCTTTACTTTCAACGTTACACTATATTCTTACTCGTCAAGGAAAAGTAGCTAAAAAAACCAAATGCCATATAGGAGGTTACTCTCTAACCACATAATGTGTAAAGAGGTTTGGAAGCAACCCATTATAACTAATTGTAGTGACCAAACCATTTTCTTCAACTACAGAAGCATTAACAATTGCCTTCCTTTGTATATATTTGCTGTCAACAAATCAGTACCATTTGTCTGCTGATCTGTGGCTAAGGGTATTGCAAAAAGATAAGCCATATCATCTAAAATATAAAGAGAAAATTATGTAACTATAGTCAGAACCTTAAAGCCTAACTAAACTACCGAGTTGGAACTTAAGAAAGATGGCCATTAGTTTCTTTCTTACAAATTTCAAATTCAACAGACAAACAAAGGAAAGAAAAATATGGGGTATGTAGCTACAAAACATAGGTAAGAATCAAAAATAAATAAATTTTCCTATTGTTATTTAAACTTAAACGTACTGATGCCAAAAACCCTTGACATCAAAGATATATCAGACACACAAACAATATGAAGATCTGGATTTTGAAGTCACAACACACCAACCAAGAAGAGGAGGAGATTGACGGAGGGGTGGTGCAAAATGGGAGTGGAATAGGGACAAGTGAATAAGAAAATTTAAGACATTCTAAGTAGTCTTACCCCCAATGCAAATGTAGTCATGGAAGAACTTCGAAATGTGATAAGGCCCACAAAATGTTCATCAGAAAAGAGATCAGAGCAGAATACCAAGTACAATGACACAATTGTGACGAAAAGGGCATGAACAGTGGATATAGCCCTGCATGAGTGATGGATACTAGTTAAACGAATGCTACAGAAAAAAGGGGTAGATTTAATATATTGACTGAAAAAGCTTAATACCGGTTATTCCATTCAATACGCTGCATTTGCGAGAGATTTGTATAGCTCTTGAAATAAACAACACTGAAAAGCTGAGTAAGATCATAGACCTGAGAAGTATGGGAAAATAAGACACACCATGGAATTATAGGACAAGGGATCAGGATAGGTATAAAATAATCAGAACATACCATCTTGCTCGCAAAAATACCAACAATTATAGAAGTGTATGGAATGATGGGATCAGCTAGTAAATATTCCTTTAACAGTTCTCCAGCCTGATATTGGTAAGTTTTCATCTCCATGGCCCTTTATTGTTGTATCCAATTTTCAAGCTTTACCCTGCTTCAATAACTATAACAACTAGCCAGTCGATTTGCCTGTGTTCCGTACAGTTTCTTCACCTGTTCAGAAAATAAAACAGAGAGTAGCAAGGTTGAAAAATGGGCCAGACAGCAATCAAAAGAGATTTTAAACAAACAACTCAGGTGACACCGACTAAGATTAGAGAGAGAAGCAGTTTCCTCACAACTACACAATACGTTGAGTAAACCAACTGAAAATTTTCCCCATATGTCAATGAATGATAAAGAGCGTCCAACGAATCCAAACTTTCAAAAGCATGGAAACTGTTTAACCTCATTGCATCATGATTATCAATCATATACCATAGTTATCTATGCTCTATCCCTGTTTCCGCCTTTCTTCAGCTGTTAATATCATCATTAAAAAAACGGAAGAAAAAGAGAAAACAGAACAAAACAGCTATAATCTATCCAATGGTTTTGGGGGTTGATGAAAACCAAGAAAGAGAGAAACTTTAACAGGGAAAAAAGAAGAATACGTGAACGAGAAACTGTACCCGAAGCGCGCGAGAAAATCTCAGCGACACGATTCTTCTGTTCTAGTATGTTGCTTGTGTCATAATTACAATCACAAGAAACGATTGGAGAAGGAAACTGAAAAGACGAAGATGGGTGATGATCAATATACGGGGAAAACAGGTATCGGTAATGTTCTGGACGTATGGGGTTGGATGGATTTATGATTTACTGTTATTCCTTTATCAGTATCAACAATCAATAATAGAATAGAATAAAAGGAAAGAAGAGGGTGTTTCGTTGTTAAGGTGGACGTTGGAAAGCATAGAGATAGAAACTACAAGACGGGGAAAAGACGTTCAACTCACGCTACGCTAGCCAATATCACAATCAAAACTCGAGTTTTCTTGTCGTTTAACAAGGACAAGGACATGCAAATGCTGACCTGGCCTGCTATTATAAAGACAAATGCAATAAAAAATTAAACGTATGCTCGTCGACGGCCGTTTTTGTTTTAGTTTTAGTTTTAGACCGGACCCCTCTCTCAAAAGCATCCCCAATTGTATAATAAGAGTATATGGTCACTTGGTGCGTAATCTAACGACCGCTAGGCCTTTGATAAGCGGGCTTGCAATGCAAGCGCCGGGAAGATGGATGGATGAGGTGAAAGCGATTGTTGGGCAGATGAAGGAAAGTCGAGTAAGGCTTT
>JANIPN010000007.1:5517857-5529510 GCA_027478595.1 Erythroxylum anguifugum
AGGAGGTCCGATGCTTCTGATTATGGATTGAGACTTATTGAAGTGTTTTAGGTATAGAATTGTGTTTGTTTATGCTGAAATTTCGGACAAGAGGTCCGATGAATTGTGTGGATTGGTTTAGTGCATAGAAGTGAGTTTAAAATGATTTGCAGGTTTTTGGGATTTTTAAAATACAGCCGTTAAGCTGTCCAATTTTGTTAAAGTGTGTGGCTGGATTGTGTATAAATCATGTGTGAGAATTAATGGCAAGTGAAATGGTAAGAGTCGTAAATTGATGTGATATGATAGGATAAGAAGAATCTTAGGATTTGAGATTTTGATTAAGGATTATTTTTCCAAAGGGGAAATCAAATTGCTTTGAATAAAGATGAATAGGATTGAAAAAGAAAAGAAAAAAATTTACACCTATTCGGATTTGTTTAGTTTTAAGGTTTCCAATGTGACGCTTTTCTAAGATGTTTGTTTACGGATGTCGGAAATTTGTTTCAGTTCGATTTGAATTCGATTTGGTTTCGATTCTTTTACCTTATGTTTTCGCTTCGGATTTGAGTCAGATCCGTTATTGATTTGTTTCCGCAATATGATTTGATTGAACCGTTCATTTGCTTTGATTCGGTTGAATCGTGTTTTCGCCTTTCGTTTTGCTTTTGGCCCACTTTCGAGTTTTGCTTCCGTTCTTTCGTTTTCGCTTTCCGCTTTGTTTTTCTGGTTGGGGCCCGATTTCGAGATCGGGTCCCAACATTTAGTGGTATCAGAGCAAGAATTTTGTTAAGAGTTGGGTGCCGATAACAGGATCCAACAGAAATACCTTTGATCACACTAGAAGCAAACTCCTTTAGCTCCTTATTCATCTAATTCCTTGTTGGTGGTGGTTTTAGGTGGGCCGATATCTTTGGTTATTACACTCCATGCTAAAGTTCCTTACAATCCCAGTATCCCTTTTCCAACGATGCCTTAGACCCTGAGGTTATAAGGGCTCCACTTTTAGTGATGGAATGGTTGCCTCCCACTGTTGGGGTCACCACTAAGCTCACCACTAAGCTGTCTCTTCGCATAGAAGTTATCGTTTTTAGGATGGTTAGAAATGCTTACTGTTTCATAGCGAGTGAGCATCCTTGTTGTAACATCCAAGGTTTGAGGAGCTTAACAAAAACCTCTAATTTTGGCTTTAATTCCTTTAAGAAAAATCCTATGAGATATTCCTTTGGCGATGTTAACTTTTTGGAATATCGATCAAACTTTGCATAATATTATTGCCATGAACGTTCTTTTCAACGCTTTTTGAAATCCCCCACCAAATCTTAAACACCTCCTTATCAAATCTTTGTTAAATGGAGTCCTTTAGTTTCTTTTATCTCTAAGGTTCCCCTATTGTTCATCATCGACTAACAAACTAGTTCCACTCTTGGGCTTTCCCTTTGAGTTCATAGTCGTAATTCTTACCTTCTTCTTTATCGGTTATGGTCTAATAAAAAGAACTACTCACTTTTGTGTATCCATCTCCTCACCCTATTATCTTTAAACACAAGAAACTTTATTTTATTGAATCTTAGGTGTAGTGTACACTTCCTTCCCTTAGAGAGCTCCAGTGGACCTCGTTACTGATTCCTTCCATGCAGAGCTTCGTTCCGTGACTTCGTTCATGGTCTTCATAAATTGGTGGAACATACTTTTAAGTTCCTAAATTCTCTTTTATGTCTCTCAGTGTTATTTTGGTTTTTAACCAAAATTTTTTCATTCCCAGCTTGGTTTTCAAGTAAAATTTTCATATTCCCTTCAATCCTTTATAACTCAGTAGCTTGTGTCCCTTCTGCCATGATTGTTCGAGGTTGACTGCTATAATACTAGTTTCTTGCAACAATTTATAGGAATATATTTTTGCTGTATACAATAGGGTTGCTACAATAGAAAAGTTGGAATGAGGGCAAAGAGAGAGAATGTAGAAAGAAACAAGGAAAATGTTTGCAAATTCATAAGTGGACTATCCCTTCTTATAGTAATATATGTTTCTCCATCCTTATAGAAAGTGACACACAACTATACAGTTTTGAAGTGATGTTTACTTGGATTGTGCAAAGTGTGAAATAAGGCTTGTAGGAAACATGAGATTTGGTTGAGTGTGAGTGAGATACATCAAGCCACCCACCAATCTTCTGAAATACTTCACATTTTCCTTCTTAACTCCATTACCAATAAACAATTTATCACTAACATTTAGGGGAGTCTTGACAGCCTTACTATTCAACATACCAAACCTATTGAAAAGATCTATAACAATTTTTTTTGGACAAAGAGAGATTCCACGTGCATCTTGTGTAACTTTTAAGCCTAAAAATAATATTGTAATCCTAAATTAATTATATCAAAAGTTTACATCATGGACTCTTTGAAATTTTTCATCAACCTAAAAGAGTTTCCAGTATAAATTATGTCATCCATGTACAAATAAACCACCAAAAAATCATTGCCACAACTTTTACATACAAAGTGGGTTTGGTAGCACTCCTAAAAAATTTATTTATAGCAGAATAAGAGTCAATTTTGCTATGCCAGTTTTGTGATTCTTGTTTAAGCCCATAGAGTGCTTTATGTTTCGACCCTTTTACTTCAAATCCTTTAATTTGTTTGACATACACATCTTCACCCAAACATCTATTAAGAATGCTAATTATACATTTAATTGAAAAGCATACTAGAAATGATGAGCAGCCACTGCAAGTATTAATGTCATTATATCTAAATGTGCAATGGGAGCGAAAGTTTTGGAAAATCAATACCTGGAACTTGAGCATAGCCTTTCACCAAAAAACATTATTTGGTCCTTTTTAATTTACCATCCATTTTAGACCAATAACATCTTTCCCATCAGGTAAATCTTGCAAACTCCACGTCTGGCACTTTTTAATAGCTGCCAATTCTTGTCTCATTGTTTTAAACCATTCTTTTTTATTAGCTACATCTTCATAACAATTAGGTTCTATGGAAATGTAAGCAAAGTCAGCAGAAGCATAAATATCAGATAAACTTATTACCCTTCTTAGAGGAGAGTCTGAAGTATAATCAATTAAGAAAGGAGTAGGTGGATTAGAGTTGGAAGCACCTAAGCTAGAATTCGAACTAGTAAAATCTAAAACAGAAGCTATGATTTATTTGGAATCTTGCACTGAAAGTTCTTTTTCCCAGTCCCAAGCCTCGTCTTCATTGAAAGTTACATCTTAACTAGTGATTAATTTTTTGGTTATGGGATTAAAGAGCCAGTAGCCTTTTGTTGCCTTTCTATAGCCGATGAACACACACTTGGTGCTTTTCTCATTAAGTTTCCTTCTAACTTTTGCTGGATCACGAGAAAATGTAATGGATCCAAGAATCCTTAAGTGACTTACATTTGACCTCCTGCTAGACTAAGTTTTATAAAGAGTTTTCCCTTCAATAGCTCGTGTTGGAAACTGATTGAGAACATAAAATGTTGTAGCCATTGCTTCAGCCCAAAAATAGGATGGAAGGTGCTTATCATTCAATATACTCTTAGTTGCTTCAATGATTGTTCCATTCTTCCACTCCACTAAACCATTTTGTTGTGGTGTATATCTTACTGTCAGCTGCCTTTAAATCCCAAATTGGTTACCAAATGATTCAGATTCTTGGGAAATAAATTCACCCCCACTATTAGTTCATAAAATAATGATAAAGTTTTTAAACTCCTTTTCTAACATTGCTTTGAATTTCTTAAAGCATTCACGAAGTTCTCCTTTTTTTCCAAAAAATATGCCCATGTTATTCTTGAAAAATCATTCAGATAGATTAGGAAATACTTACTTCCTTTTAATGATGGTGTCTGTATCGGGCAATAAATATTCATATGAATAAGCATAAAATGTTTTGTTTCCTTCCAAGACTTATTTATTGTAAATTTTTCATGATCTTGTGTCCAAAAAATGCGAGGCTCACATGTCTCAAAATCATTGATCTACACTACTAAAATTCCTATCACCATATTCTAGTTATGTAACTTTTACAATACGTCAAAATTGAGATAAGCAAACCTTTTATGCCATAGCACTGAACCATCACTTGAGGCTATAAAGACATCAAGATCCAATTGTGAAGACATGAGAGGAAACATTTTATTTTTATACATTTTTATTAAATGCACTAGATACCTGCTCCTTTTATCATAAAGCAAACACTCATCATTGTCAAAGACAACATAGTAACATTTCTTTATTAGCTGATCTAAACTCAGAAGATTATTAACTACGCTAAGAATATACGCAACATTGTGGATACATTTCGTACTAGTTTTGCAAATCATAGTGCAAATCATAGACACTATGCTGACACCACTCTCCTAAACTTGCCTATTGTTTCCTAATGTCACTCTTGATGTCATTGAAACATCAATCTCCAAAAAATAATTTTTGTTTCCTGCCATGTGATTACTACAGCCATTATCTAAATACCAAACTTTTGAATATATAGCAACATTAGCACTTAAACAAGCAACAAATAAATTCTCTAAACAATGATCTTTCTCTTCATGAAAGTTTTCTTAATCTTTAAATTCATAATTTTTTATTATATGGCCATATTTTCCAATTATAACATTGAATTGCATTTTTCCATGATCTAGTTTATTTTTGCACAAACATTTTTCCTCAATGTGATTAGTCTTACCACAATGAAAACATACAAGTAGAGAGTTAACATTACCCTTGATTCTTTTTTGTCCATGTGATCTACTATGACTTGTACCATTATTTGAATCTCTTGTCCTCTCACACATCCTTGATTACCATCAGATCCTTTCGCCTCTTCTTGAAGCATTGGAGTACTTCCCATCAAGCTTAGTTTGAAAAGCTTGCTCTAAAGATGTCCTAGTTGATTTATTCAATTGAGCTTAATGAAATTTAAGATAGTTTAGCAAATGAGTAATTAGATAAATCCTTAGATTCCTCTATAGTGGCACCAATATGACCATATTTAGGGGGGAGGCTTTTTAAAACCTTATCATCAATCTTTTATTATGAAAAATCCTCACAAAAGCACCAAATTTAGTTCACAAGAGTAGAGATTTTGACAGAAATCTTGCAATAAATTTGTGGACTTGATTGACAAAGTCTTAAAATCCCGACGTAAATATTGCAATTTCACCGTAACAATTTTGGTTAACCCTTGATAGTGTTCTTAAAGCAAATTCTATGCCTCTTTTGATGTTATTGCTCCCATCACTTGTGGAAATAGTGTCATCCACCCTTTTTTGGATGAAAAATAGGGCTTCCGTATCTTTCTTCTGGTTCTCCTTCAACTCATTTCTTTGGGCTGTTATTAATCGTGTAGCTTGATCTAGATTTGAAAGATCACCAAAACTATTTTCCGTCAATTCCCATTATTCCTATGACCTAAATAACGTTCACATTTTCTTAGACCATAACTAATAATTGGTTTCACTAAAAATAGGAACATTAGGAGCACTCGAGATAACATTGTTAGCTGCCATTTCACTCTCCTTTTCTGTTTTTATTGTTGCACACTCTCTCGCTCTCTTGTGTGCTCTCTTTTATCTTTTCTCACTCTCAATGTCTTTCTTTCCCATAGATCACAACAACCTGACTCTTATACCAAATGTAGGAAGAGAAAAAATGATGAATAGTGGAGAAATAAAAATGCCTTTTATTATTCACTCCCTCTGGAAACTTCAACCACCCAACAATATTAAATATATAGGCATTAGGTCCTTACAGATAGGAAGCATATAGCCCTTACTTTTACTGGTGAAACAAATAAAATATTATCCATAAACAATATCAACAAAAAGAAGGAAGGTGGAACACGTGATGAGAAAATGCAAAAAGTAAAAACTTGAATTAGTGTATAACTTACAATATATATGGAAACATCAGCTCACTCAGCCATGCATTATTAAAATCTATATTTTATCACACAACTTTTATTAGAAGATTTCTTACTGTAACTTTTGAATATTAGTGTTGTCATTTATTGATCTATTCCATAAAAATTCACCTTTTTCAAAACTGATTTCAACATTAAGGTATAAGAAATTTTTTAAGATGATCTTGCATAATGCGTTGCAATAAAATATTAGTCTAAATTCTTGAAAAAAAATAAGGTTAGACACATTAGAGATCAGATATTAGGGTTTTATTGATTTCCCTCAACATTGTTTCACAATTGAAGTCTTACATAATTGAATTTGTGATTTGATCATCTGCCAAATTTCAAGTTTTTTAAAAAAAAAGACTGCATTTAGTTAAGTATAAAAGCTTTATGAGGGTTGAAATTGAATAAATCTTTTTTAACATTTGCTCTATTAAAGGGATTGATGGGATCAATTACTTGTTCTTTAAAGATTAAATCCTAGATGAATTCTTTTAAAACCCTAAATAGCTAAGCAAACATTGTTAGGTGTACCTAATGTGTCTTAAGGGTAATTAAAAGCCAATTTCTTGACTTCTTATTGATTATAGATCATTTGACCATATTGGCCAACTTCGGAAGAGATTTTTTATGAGTTCTTCTGTGTAAGATTCCATTATAAAAATAGTATATGTTTCTCTTATTATGTCTTAACTAATGGATTTTTAATTTCTACTTGAACAGAGAATTATCAACCTATAGAGCATGAGTTTTCTTTGAACTTAAGAGCCTCGTAAGTTATTTTCAACATCTAGGTTTTCTTTGAACTTAAGAGCCTCGTAAGTTATTTTCAAAGAGAGCTTCTTTTGGAACTTGTGGAGTGGTTTTTTGAAAGTTTGAATAGCTAAGCTTGTATTGTTGAACTGCTTTTTATTTGGTTCCTTAAGTTCTTCTTTCATTGTTTACAAATTTCCTACACATTTAAGAGATTCAAATCTATCTGTTTACTACTGCTTTCTCCTATTCCTTTAGACTGATTAAGTAACTGCTGAAATTGAAGGGAAAATTCTTGATCTTAGG
This sequence comes from Erythroxylum anguifugum, assembly GCA_027478595.1. Classification (NCBI taxonomy): domain Eukaryota; kingdom Viridiplantae; phylum Streptophyta; class Magnoliopsida; order Malpighiales; family Erythroxylaceae; genus Erythroxylum; species Erythroxylum anguifugum. The sequence goes on from JANIPN010000007.1 coordinate 5,524,812, forward strand.
ATTTGTTAAATTGTGAATTTTAATAAAAAGAATGATTTGAAGAAAGGTTGTTACCAAAGTGTTATACTTAGGTGATATTCACACATTAATAAGGGGAAAATTAAGGCTTTATATAACTTTCTTGGAAGTACTAACTGCCCATATTGTTCTTTGTTCCTTGTGAAATGATTCCTATCATATCTAAGATTAATCAATACATAATTGAAACTTGCAAATTTTGAAATCAGTACTTAAATGTTTAAAGTCTTCATTGCTTCCTTCTGAATTATGGGAGAACATTATAATGATGAAGCTTTTAATAAAATTTAAAGAGACCTATTAGGAGATAGGAATTTTGTGCAAGACATGATTGGCAACATTTATAAAGATAAAATATATTATGAATGAATTAAAATTAAAATTTAAGGAGATTTTTGTAGAGTTTTCTATTAATTATAACAGAATATGACTTGTGATGTTGCATGAATTAATTTAAGAATGTTGAAAATAATTATTTAATTTTTTATCATATTTAAAAAAATTAAAGAAGATTTAATATTTTTTAAGAATAAAAATAATTTCTTTAAACTTCAAAGGACATTAATAAGGATTTGCAAAGAGGTCCAAAACATCATACCTGAGTTAATTAACAACTTTCAAGTGAAAACCAAAAACTAAGATTGAAGATTAAGCTAATTAATTCCCCAACTTTCAATACTCTGGATGTTATGACATGCCTTCGTCGCTTAACCAAGTGGTTGGGGGTTCGAATCCCACCTTTAGGAATGCAGCAAGCTCCTGGGCTAGCTGTAGCCCTCTCATGTTGGAGATGTTCCCGTAGTAAAAGGATTAGTCACTAATTTCGTCGGTGAATACCTTAGGTGCACCTAAACAAAGATGTTATGGCATTAAATACTTTCCAAAAGGTTGAAAATAATTATTTAATTGTAAATACATAAATGGAGTCTTATTCTTCTCAAAAGGCTCTTCATAAAATGCTTTCCATTCATAGCCTGACGTCAATTTCTGAAAATTCTTTTGCTTCTCTCCCTCCGTAATCTCACGACCAGAGATAGATATGATGTACTGATGTACATCAATTTGTCAGTTGCTATTTTATGCTATAAAGGAAGAATGATTATGTTAGTTCATACCAATGTTATGAATATTGTATCGGGTTTGGTATCGAATTGAGCTCTGGAATAGAACTGTGTCGGTATCGGTTGGTACTGGGTACTATTTTAGAAAATTTTTTAAAATTATAAAATAGTCCCTAAAATTTTTAAAATTTACAAAATAGCTCATATTAGTATATTATACAGTTGTACTGTACACTTTACTAGTTTACTGTTTACATCAACCATATTTTCAAAATAATCCCTGGGTTTTTTTTGCAGAATGGCTCGGAAAAATCCGGTATTGGCGATACCGGCCGGTACCGCCGATACCGACCGATATTTATCACCGATACCTTTCATGCCCATTCCAGTATCGTTTTCCAGCCGGTACCAGCCGAAACGGTACGAAATCCGCAACACAGGTTCATACTAGTATTATTTTTGTAGGTACACATTTTCTTCCTTGTAATATAAATATGTTTTACCAAGAAAAATGGTGTATGTTATTACAGAACAACAATAAGAAAATTATATAAAAATATTGAACGTATTTCTTTACTTGTTTTAATTGATGACTTATTCCTTAAAAATATATATAATTGTAGCTTTGTTTCAAATTTCACCACATAAAATGTAAGGATAGATTATAATGCATAATTTGGTATTTTTAAATTATTTTAAATTAGTTAAAAATATTTTATTATCTATATAAAGGAGTTTTGCATGCGTACTAGGCGGACAATAGATATTTCAACTAAACATCCCATGGCAACTGATCATTTGTTTCAATTAACCGGTTTATATTTTATTTTATTAAATCTCATCTAAATATATATTTTTTTTTTGAGGGGGTCATCTAAATATTTATAAAAATATCTCGTAAATAATTGAAAGACAAAGGATGAAGAGGTTGTCCAATCTCCAATCCCAACAGAGTTCGGTTTCTAGAATCTAATCAAGTGGGGACCGACAGGTTACCTAACATTATCACCTTCAAAACTATTACACCTAATAAATTGACATTCATCACCTTCAGGACGATTACTCGCAGGCACGCGCATCTGGGTCAATACACAACAGAGCAAAGATGGATTTTTCCTTTGCAACCTATAGCTAGACTTTGAATTTCTCGTCAACATACTCATCTAATTGTTTCTTACCTGTATGTGGTACAAACTTAATCCTTCAGGTCACCAAAAATCATCATCAAGCAGCAATGTTTCGTACAGGCATATTAGAATTTTGTGAAATTGCTTATGGCTTTATTTGAGAGGGGGGTTAATGAAGGTCATCTGCCGTGATTAATGTTTATAGCTTAGAGATGAGCGGTTGAGAATTGGTCACTTTTAGTCAGCTTTCCACAACAAACAGATTCTGGTTTGCCACTTATATAAAGAAAAATAAAGGTCTCATCCCCAACATCATTTATCAAGACTTTGGTATTGAGAAAGAACTTTGAGCCGACAAAAATGGTGGTGAAGGTATATGGTCCAGCCTATGCTTCTCCAAAGAGAGTGATTGTGTGCCTTATTGAGAAGGGTATTGAGTTCGAGACGGTACCAGTTGATCTCGTCAAGGGCGAGCATAGAAGCCCTGAGTATCTAAAGCTACAGGTTTTTTTTTTTTCATTCTTTGCTTCAGAACATTGAAATCTTCATCGTTTTCACTGTGTTTGAGTTCTCATAGTCATAGACGAGGTTCAGGGTTATTTAACTTTCATTTTCACTACTCTTTTCTTTTCCAAACTTTCTTCAAGATTACTTGCTACCACCAAATATATTCATTATATCGATCTTGCAGCCTTTTGGGTCTCTTCCGGTAATTCAAGATGGCGACTTTACTTTATACGGTAGGAGTCTCTCATCTAACTCAAATCCCTTTTGCTAAATCATTGTGTTGATTATACTTATCAAAACTCTGTATGTAATTGTAATGGGCATGTAGAATCCCGAGCAATCATAAGGTACTATGCGGAGAAGTACAAGTCTCAAGGGACAGATCTGCTTGGAAAGACCATAGAAGAAAGGGGCCTAGTAGAACAATGGCTAGAAGTTGAAGCACACAACTATCACCCCCCTATCTATGACTTGACAATTCAGATATTATTTTCTGCTCCGTTGGGCTTTCTACCAGATGAAAAGATAATCAAAGAGAACGAAGAGAAGCTTGGGAAGGTGTTGGACGTGTACGAAGAGAGGCTGTCGAAGAGCAAGTACTTAGCTGGTGACTTCTTTAGCCTGGCAGACCTTAGCCACCTTCCCTTCACTCAGTATTTGGTTGGACCAATGAAGAAGGAGTATTTGATTAGGGACAGGAAGCATGTTAGCGCTTGGTGGGATGATATTAGCAACAGGCCATCATGGAAGAAGGTCCTCGAGCTCTAAAGGTTCCACCAGAATTTGAGTCTGCCCGTGTGCGATAATGGTAAGGTTCCACCAGAATTTGAGTCTGCTGGTTTGCAATAATGGTTTTATATACGACAAGTACCCTTCGTTTGCTTGCTTTATCTCATTATATGTAGTGTGGTTGTTTCCAGTACCCAGTATGTATCCTATTCCATATAATGTCAATCGCATATTAAGTGCTTGCCTGCGTTCTATAAAAAAATATCGGGTAAACAAGTGTGTGTCACAATTTATAAGGTGAGCTAGATCTAGAAGCATTTGAGAGCAAGAACAAGAAAAAGAAAAAAGCAATGGACCTTTTGAATATCTCTAATTTCATAGTCCGTAAAGTGAACATGATATACAAGTAAGCATAAGATATGTCTTAGCCTTGTTTCTTGGAATGATTGAATGAAAGAAAAAAAGAGAAAAAGAACTAAAATAATAAATAGAAGTAAGTATGGCTGTTGAGAAAAAAAGACTGAAGTAGAGTATATGCAAGAAGGAAAAGACACTTTTAACGGATAACTTAATAAGTGAGGAAACTTTTTCAGCTAAGAATTAAAAGACTAATTTAATCCCAACAATGATATCTGGAGGTAGAAGTAGAGACACCAAGACAAGGAAGTACTTTGGTAAGAACATCTACAGCTTGTTCTTCAGTGTTATATTACTTTAATCAATCCATTTGTGACAAGCTCGCAGATGAAGTAATGTTGTGTATCTATGTGTTTTGCTCTTCCATGTAATATTGGAATTTTGGCCATTGCTATTGTTGATAAATTATCACGAAAAATTTTAATAATCTTGTTTTGCTCTTGATGAAGATCAACAAACAATTTTCTTAGCAATAATGCTTGACATGCGAAATATGTTGCTAAAACATACTCTGCTTTCAATAATGAAAGTGCAACAATTGATTGTTTTCTTGAAATCCAAGTAATAGCATAGCCCAAAAGTTGTAGTTCTTGCAATATAATGTAAGACCACCTTAGCTGCTCAAAGATGATGCTTCATAGGGCTATGTATAAATTCAGTGACGGAGCCAGAAATTTAAAATAGGGCTCAAATAAAATATAAATTTTACAAAAATTTTGCATATCAAAACTAAATAAAAATAAAGTTTTATTAAGAATATAAAATAACTAAAATTACAATGATCCTCGCCTACTTTTCATAGATTGAAATCTTTTCATAACAAGATCATTGTCAATATTT